>JZKD02S1594356.1:440357-465345 GCA_000966675.3 Picea glauca
TGTACTTATTCTTAACTACTCCTAGGTATCATGGACCATCCTGAGAGAGAAGAAGATTACACATCATCTCAACTTGGTACTTAAACAAGAAACTGCCTGGTCCCAGACCGAGATACCCCATAACACAACTGGGGGCACTAGATCACAACTAGGGTCTTATCCACCAAGGTACACAACCAAGGATCAATCCAATCATCGAGAAAGGATTCCTTGGACCACATGAAGGGGACTTAGAACACATCTAGGGACTTATATCATCAAACAACTTGGTCCTTGACCAATAATCACAACAATACACTGCGGGCCCTCACTAGGTTTTTTTTCCATGGCTCTAACTGCTTGGTCCCAGAAAAAGAACCCCAGGAGCATATTGGGGGCCCTAGCTATGAACTAGGGTTATTTTAACACATGCCCCCACCCATATTGGCTACCCTAGTAACCATGATATAACCATACATAAATCTTCAAGGAACTCTAGATTCAAACCTGAGAGTAAAAGGAATTTCAATCTTAATCATTGCTACTCGACACTTTATTGAATAGAGTATAAAGAAAAGAATGTTGCTTATTTTAGATTTATGGGACTTAGCAAAAATGTTTTCCTCTCTCGAGCTTGTTGACGAAAATATATGCAATTATCTTACTCAAGCATTTTTAGATCTTTCTTGGCTAATGAAAGATAGTCAAGAATGTTACCTTGTGTTTATAGCCTCAAAAATTGTTTCCCAATCCACAAGTATTAATTATAAGGGGTTAGGATGATTTTTAATAAAAGATTGTTGCAAAAAAGTATAACATTTTTATACCTTAATCTGAATAATACAGATGCAAAAAGTAAATGTGGAGACAAAATAAAAAATACCAAGTCACATATTAGCACAGATGAGACAGAACACACAATTGCTTATTTCATTCCAAGAAATCAAAAGAGACATTCTCTTTACAAAAATCCCTGAGGGAGTTTGGACCAAAGTCAAACTTAGATATCCCCGATGAAAACATACAAAAGGACTCTGACAGGAAGTAAAAACTGAACTTTATAATCTAGATCAACTTGCCACAGATTGTTGCCCACTTGACTCTGCACAATATCCTTTATCAGTCATGAAATTTAATTAATAAACAAACAAGTCTACACAAACTATCAAAGATACATCAACGCCTCTGAAAACAAGTGTCTGAATGATGTAATTCAACTTTGAATCTTGTTGTCTACAATAGGACTTTGTCGTCATAAAAGAGAATTAGGGTTTTCATGAATTGAAGAATGAATGGAAGCTGAACTATATCAATAAAAATTAAGAGAAAACCTTAGTATGCTTTCTCCTTCTATTCTCCTCTTTTTCTTCATTTTCCTCTAGCTTTTATACATTCCAAATTAGTTGAATTAGTTCAACCATTTTATTTAGTTAAGTTAACAAAAAATCAACTAACTTTTAGTTTAGGGGAAGAATTAATATAATAATAATAATAAGTGTCTTTTAATAAATAATAACTAGTAGGTGAGACCGCTTGTAAACCCTTTTAATTTCTTTATAAAAAATATACATAACTAGACAATAAATCATACATATACCTCCTTGTGGCTCCCATAATCATTTTCATAATTTGAAAACTAAATATCAATGATATTTCAAATCATATCCAAACATATAATATCCATAATATCTAAAAATAGTATGTTGTCCAAAAACTTCAACAATCCACTATTCTTAATAAAACAATAATAAAATATACTCAAAAATTGTATTTGCCACTTTGGGAGGAAATTTTCCCTTTGTTGCTACTATCTTCCTTTGAATTCTCTGAATTAGCCTTAGGTTGTGTAGAGCCTTTAGGCTTGATCTCACTAATGACATGAGAACAATCATCTCTCAAGTGAATGTGGGATGAAATAGATTTGGCTGAATCACTTGAGGGGGAGGAGGGGGAAAAAACAACTTTTTATTTATTATGCATATGGTGGGCTTCAATTTTGAGTCTTTTTCTTGCGTGGGAGGACTGTACAGGTGAGTGTGTAGGGGAAATTTGGACATCTGGGTTAGCAGGTGGAGGAGGAGTAGGTAGAGATAAATTTGGCCAGCCACAATGTTGGGAGAATGTTGGGTGAACAATCTCCTACCATCCGTCATTCTCAGGGACTTCAGGTTGCAATGAAATATGAGGGGGTACATGGATACAAGGGACATGTGGGGGTTGGAAGGGAGGCCTCTCTGGTCTAGGTTGGACTACCCCCTGTCCAATCCAATTGAAAAATCCATCTTGGAAGAGCTGGTTTAAATCGTGAGGATATACATCAAAATGTATCGAGAATCTTGGCCTTCTAGGCCCTCTATTCCAATTCCCTATGCCCCTGTTATTTTAGCCATGTATTCCTCTGCTGAATAAGCTCATATTGTATGAAACTTTTATTAGCAACTATTCTCTTAAACAAACCATACATGACATCTCTTAATATGAAACAAAGTTTGGCTCAACAATCACATCAGACCCATGCAATCCAATCCATATAGTTCATTTAATAATTGTCAATGAGTAGGGGATGAATAAGGGTTCTAAGATATTTGAGGGGATTGTATTGAGAAAAAAAGTGAGAAAAATAAAGGGAGTAAGAACATGATTACTGCTCAAAAATTCATTAAACAATCAACTGTGCAACAATAACCAAATCATATCAGCTGTGATCCATCTCTATGTTATTTCTTAATCACTGTAATACAAAATTTTAATTTAATTTTAAGAACAGGGCATGCAAAATGAATCTAGGATTGTGAGGGAATTTGTATTGAGCGAAAAAGTGAGAAAATGGCAGGGAATTTGATGTATAATGTTCATAAAACAAATTAAATAAATAATACAATCATAACTCTGTTCAAAATTAATCCAAAAATCATCCACTTCCAAAACCAACATTCAATGTTCCTCAATTGTATACAAAACTGTTTGCTATTTAAACAATTAAATTTCCCTAAATTCCTTAATTTATAATAGTCTGTGCAATTATAACTTATTGTTGGTCCTTGACCAAGTTTTGAGGAAATATTGGTCATGTTTGACCACTTTTGGGACTTCGAAAGGATGGTCGAAGATGGAGCACCCAGGCAGAGCTGAGATCGCGGGATATGACTTGTTTTGTGGGCTTGTGGACCCAATAAAGGGTTTTAGGGTTTATGTAATGGTTTATGGGATGCTGGCCCATGGGTTTACCCATGTTTAGGACATTTTGTAAAAATATATATAGGAAGGAATATAATGTAGAAAGTAGTAGTTACTGATTGGCTTAGTGCATGACTAATTGGCTTAGTGCAAGAGGTTGTAAGTTGTTGTGTGCAGACAAACTATGTAAAGTAAGGCTCTGTGCTACTAAGGAGTTGGCTTTGTGCCTTGACCTAATTTTGGGAATGAGGATCTGGTGCACTGTGCACATATCTCTTGTCCTATGTGAAGTTTGACTTTGTGGCTTTGTGCACAAGAGCAGATAAATGTAATAAGATTGAAGACTAATAAATAAGAAGAGAAGCGGTTGGTGGACGTAGCCCCACACTGGGGTGAAACACGTATATCATGTGTCTTGATGTGCTTTGTGCGATGTGATTTATGAATTATGTTGTTTATATTCTCAGTGTTGTTGTTATAATGAATGCATCTGGTGTTGTATCTTAGTGCTTAATGGTTTTAAAGATAAATGAATGCTAGATATGAGCTAATGCTTTGTGTTGAGTGATTGTAAGTGATTGATATTGATCATTATTGCATTGTTCTGTACTTAGGGTTTGATCTGTGATGTGAATGAGACTTATGAATTAATGCATATTGTTGTTCCCAGCTTGGTTGTAGAAACCTGAGTCCTACAACCTCTCTTGCCTCTACCTCACGTGAGACTTCATCTTATTTGTAGGTGTTTCCAAAAGGGCCGGTAGTTAGGGTTTTGTTGGTGCACTGTTGAAGCATTGAACCCTGGGTTTACCCTTGTTCCAACAAATGGTTCTATTTTCGGGACATGAAACTGTGATTGTTGGGAACTGAAGAAAAACAAAAGAAGCTCTGTGCGTAGATTTGTTATTGTAATGCATAGTATTCTTCTTGACTTATGAAGCTCTGTGCTAAAAAAGAAACCCAATCTGAAGAAAAGAGGTAAGATATTAAAGCTTTGTGCTTTGGTAAGGGTAAGATAAGTGGAAATTTTTGCTTCAAAAATATGAATCTAGGTATGTTTGATATATCTATTCTGAAAACTAGGGCACAGTTAGAAGAAATATTTTATCTGAATAAATTTGATAGAAATAGGGAAAAATATGTTATTCCTATGCATATAAATAATTTTTGGACTAATAAGTGGATGTAGGAACCTAGAAAGAATTTTTTTAGATTACAGGTCCAGCACTGTGATCCCAGTGCGCAGTACAGGAGAGGCTGGGGATTGTTTAAAAGAAAGAGAGGATTGGCATTGTGTTATAATTGCAGAAGACCAGGACATCTTGCTAAGGAATGCCCTGGTACAGGTCCTATTTGTCTTTGTTGTAAATCTACTGGTCATGAGGTTGAGGATTTTCCAAGAATGATTGCTACATTTGAAAAGATGAACATGAGACAAGAAAAATATGAAGAAGGTTAAGAAACTAAGGATCTGTTAGAGAACCAGAAAGAGAAAGAATAAGAGAAAGCTCAGACTATGTTAGTACAGTTAAAATAAGCAATGGATGACCACAAGGATGTTAGGGTATTAGAGATATTTAAAGAAAAACAATGCATAGTTACAAGAATACAAGATTTTGACATAGACTTTGTATTGGCTGAAGAAACACATATGAACATTATGCCAGAAAGCACTTGGAAAATTTTGGGAAAGCCTGCTATGGTACCTTCATTAGGAAGGATAGGCTTGTTTAAAGGAAAGATGATAACCCTATGTGGAAGATTTACTAATATACCTATGGTTTCTCATGGAACATCGACTGAAGAAGAGTTTGAAGTCATTAGGTTTATTGATAACAACGCCCCTTTTCCACTTTTATTAGGAAAGACTTGGATCGAGAAGGATCAGATCAGAAGAAAAACAGAGGAGGAAGCTACAAAACAAAAAAAGAAAGAACTAAGGGATCTCATAGCTCAAAAAATAGATCGACTGATAGAAGAATGAGAAGTTGAGTCGAAGCAACATAATTAAAGAGACGTAGTTGACAAATTTGAAAGAGTGCAAGAAGGTTTGAAGGACCTATCCATGCAAGAAAGAATAATACCTACGCTACAGTTAATAAGAAATAATGTATTACCTTCGAACCCTTTGAAATAAAATCAACAGTGCGAAGTTACCATGCTAAGAGAAGATAAGAATAAAAATGGAAAGAGGAATCCAAAGAGTTGGATCACAGGGAAGAAGGCAAGGAAACTCAATAAGAAGAAATCCAAGTTAGAAAAACTACTGGAAGTTCCAGAAAAGACTTCGCAGGAGGCATATCTGCAGAAGTTGAATCTCGTCAGAATAGCAAAACCATGCAGAATAGAAATTCTCCATGACGAAGATATATGACTGTTGGAGGTGCCCCGACCATTAGCATAATGCTCCAGAATGGCTAGAAACACAGTTATTGATGGAAAGACCACCGTTGGACCATTGGGACTGTGCCATAACAGATGGATTTGCATTGATGGATGCATTCCTGCCCATTGGAGGAATCCGTTATGACACTTGTTTATCTAACCTATCGGACACTGCGCCAAGACCACTTTTTCCACCTATCATTATCCGAGCTAACATAGAATCCATTTTATCACGCCATGATTTCTAGACCTTGCCATCCATGTGATTACCTCACTTGTCTGTTCGCCTACCCGATCTATTTGGTTACAAGTGTGAATGTCGAGCGAACATAACGCATTAGAAAATTCCATGGAGGAGATTCTTGTGGAACTCATGGCTGAGAGAGTTATGTTTGTAGGAATATAGGCATCATCGATAGGGGGATTGAAAGCATCCCCTTTGACTAGATGTTGTTCTAGTCAGACCACAACTGAGAAGCAAAGCAAGCACTGTGATGATATGGCTAACACAAAGTATATCCCATTGGTCTTGCCAGAGTACATACCACCTTTGGCTGGCATGGTTACCCACGACAGTATCCCACACGACTTCGAGTACACATTGATCACTGCATACATCCCAAAGGGGATATGCGTAGTTGTACTCAAGTTAGGACACATTCCAGCTCTGAAGAACAACAATTTCAACCTCAATGATAGGAATAACTACGCTATGCTCGTGCCACATAGGTATTTGATGAAGACGACTGGGAAGAAGCCGCGCATAATCTCTCAGACTTGGATTAAGGAGCTCACACAGTCCACATTCTTGAATGTAATGAAGATTCCTAACTTTGGCCGACATCAGGAGGTTAATGCTTGCGTTAAAATCCTCTTGTCATGCTATCATAGAGGATATTTATGGTTTGACAGACGCGTCACTGTGAATCCAACGTTTATCCACTTGATCATAGAAGTGAGCATGCAGGGACCGGACCCTCACCATTTCTATCCAAGGAATACTTCATATCGCTCCCTGGCATAATGCATAAAGGAGGATTATGGCAATGTAGAAAAGGGAAAGTGAGGTTACAAGGTAGCCTCCATCCAGGATGGCATAGTGTGCCTAGCTTGTCATCTTATAGCTAGCAATCTCATCATAAAGAACCACCCAACACAAGTCACTGGATTAGTATTAGACCTCGCAGGGAAGTTTGTATAAGGAATTCAAATGAACTTGGCAAGTTCCTCGTCAATGAGCTCGAGAAGGACTGCCGTGAATCACAAGATCATGGATATGAGTTTCATTTTAGTTGGTTACTGGTACTAATTGCATTTGTCGCTTGGAAAATGCCGAAAGGAGAGACATTTCCAAAAGTGGAGCCATCAACGCGATTGGTCGTGAGGTTCTCTACCTTGTGGTATATGAATGACATGTCGAAGCAGTGGCAGTCGAAAACTATCTTCCATGCCTACTACCAACAGCTGAAGCGTGATATTGAGGCATTCCCATGAATGAAACCGAACACACTACACCAGTACAGGCCGTTGGTGAAGTTATGCGCAGATCATAACTTTATCTACATCACTGCGCATAGGGATGAGAGCAAGGAGGAGTTGTAATCCTATTATAAGCTGACCGACGAAGACATGGAGGAGATCACCAAATAATGGCCAACATAGTTCCTTGTACTGGTGGAAGATGCATAATTCTCTGATCCTGACATAATCAGAAGTCCCTTGATCACCCGTGTTGAACATGATGGATAGACTAGCGTGAAGAAAAATAAGAAAAAGGAGGAAGTGCATAACATAGAAACTGATGAGGAAGAGAATGCCTAAGAGGAAAGTAGGCCTGACTCACCTATAGGAGGAGGAGGAGATGAAGTGAACCAAGATGAAGGAGGGGAAGAAGGATAAAAGCAAGGCAAAGGCAAAGTTGTACCACTGAAGGATCCCCCAACTGAGGTCAAAACATCAAACAAGAGGAAGGTTTCTATGCAGAAACCCTCATCAAGAAAGAAGACCCACGCCAATAAGCCTCAGTCGAAGAATGTTCTCACAGTGGATGATGTCGATCTTATCATTGCATCCATGGAAGATGCTTCAGAGGATATATTGCAGAGACATGGAGTGAAGAATGAGACGTTGTATGAAAGAATAGAAAAGGAGCTGAAAGACATACATCAAGCCATCCATTCAAGCCGCATAGTACCTATTGCACCTTTTTCATAGGAAATTATAAAATCAGGGGATGAGCCTACCCAATTACGAATATTAGCAGATGCAACATATTTTCGACTTCAGCGAGTCCAAGAAGAAAAGGAGTAGGCTACGAAAGCCTTGAATAAAGAAAAGGAGGAGGCATTAGAGCAACTTCGAGCTGTGCAGAAGGAGAAATATGAAATTTGGGTGATGTACGAGGAGGACAATGTGAAGATGAAAAAAGAAAAATACCAGTTTCTTGCAGAGCAAATTGCGGTCAAAGAGGCAGTGACTAAATCACTTTGCTCTGTGTCGGGCTTGGCACAAGTTGAACCAGAGTCAATCGATATGAAAGTGGGGAAGCTCGCTGAATCCATTCAGCAAATTCAAGAATGGATAATGGATTTAGATGTCCAAGCAGTGATGAGCACTCCACAAGAAGTGCGTGATCAGAGGGAAGAAGCTACCAAGAAAGAAGTAGAAAGAATTAGGGCATTTTCCTCAGAGTGTAAGCAATTGAGTGACCAAAGTGCACAGACCTATAAGCACCTTGCAGAAGATCCAGAGCCGAGGAAACTGGAAGCATAGCTACAAGAGGCAAATCAGTAGGCCCTGACAGTTCAAGCATAGATGAAGTTGCTTATTGCAGTCGAGAGGATGAAAATATCACAGGAACAATGCACAATCCAACAAAAAATTACTGCTATACAGGGAAGAATCATGGAAGTTACACAGAGGCTACAACCATTGTAGGATGAATCCTGCAAGATTTTTGAAGAGATTGAAGGATAGTGGAACAACGCCTGGAAGAAACTGTTACAAAACAAGCAATTCAGGAGTTCACCGAGTAGGAGGCTCTTGCGAAGAAACAAGTCGAGGCAGCTTGAGCTAGGATCGAGGCCTTCGAAGTAGTGTTGCCTGAGTGACTTGGGATGAGTCATAGGTGAGTGTTGGGGGCTTGTTGGCCCTTAACAAATTTTTGAGGAAATATTGGTCGTGTTTGACCAATTTTGGGACTTCGACATATTGGTCGAAGATGGAATGCCTAGGCGGAGCTGAGATCGTAGGATCTCACTCATTTTGCGGGCTTGTGGACCCAACAAAGGGTTTTAGGGTTTGTGTAATGTGTTATGACATGTCAGCCCATGGGTTTGTTAAAATAATGTAACTGCAAAGTGTATTCTTATTCTTATTTGATATATTATTCATTGGATCAATCCCCATTGTGGATTGATCATGTCGGCTATTGTAAAAGGAGCGAATCCCCTTTTGTGGATTGGTCATAATGTAATTGTAAAAGGAAAAAGAAGAAGTCGGCCCCAGAATATATCAAGAGGTCCCGAAATATAATAAAGGTGGTTATAACCACCCAGTTGGAGAAGTCGGCCCCGCTAGTGAAGAGACAATTCACACGTGCTAGTCTTGTATAAATAAGGAGGCTAGCACCTCACTTAGACACACAACTCACTTGCTCATTGAGAGACAAGTTTCAAAACTGCAGTTAGAGAAGAAGGAGAGAGAGTGGCACATCTTTGGGAGAGGATATTCTGTATTAGTTTGAGTTATCTCTTGGCATTGTATTGGCTATCTATAATAAGGAAGTTTTGTTGTGTTTTCTTCCCCTAGAGGGTTTCCCGGGATAAATGTTGTGTCTCTTGTGATTGTGTATTTCTCATTGATCTTGTATTATGCTATTGTTATCTATTGAAATGAAAAGAATTATAATAATGGCTTAAATATTAACATGGAATCAGAGCCAAGATGAAGGAAGCATCTTTCTCAAGAGTGAAAAACGTCACTGTTGTCGTACATGAAAATTAGGGCTTTTTGATGGTGAAGCTTTTCATCCCTAAAACCACCTAAAAACGTGTGCCCTCCCCCAAGGATTACTTTGGCACTCTCAGCGCACCTTTTCAGTGGTTGGATCTCCCAAAAAGTGAAACCCCAGACCAAAAGTACCAGAAAACTAGTGTACCAGAAGTACCAGAGTACTAGAGGTACTAGAAAACCAGAAGCACCAGTCCGAAAATCCTCAAATCAAGTTTGGAGGAGAAAAAAATGGATTTTCTCAGATCCAAACACACCAGGCTACTTGCCTCATCCAAGCGCACCTCCTAGTAAGTTCAGATTTTGATTTTGAGCACTTTCATTTTTCGATCATTTTCCTAGCTCCAGGTAAAAGATGTCTACAAGCGTTAAACTTGTTGACAATATAGAAGGAGTGGAAAACTTCCATGCTTGGAAGTATATGATTGGACTCATTCTTGAAGAGAATGACTTAGCAAGATCTGTCAAAGAATAAGTGCTGGAACTCGTCGATGCTGCAGAAACAGCCAAGCATCAAAAGGACACAATCAGGGCCAAAATAATCATTGCAGATTCAATCAAAGACCATTTGATTCCTTATGTGTCATCTAAGAAGACTCCTAAAGAAATGTTTGATGCCTTGACCAGACTATATGAAGGAAAGAACATAAACTAGAAGATGAATCTAAGAACTCAACTGAAGAATACAAGGATGCAGAAAGGAGAAACAATTCAGGAATATTTCTCCATAATATCAGAATTCAAAGAATAGTTAGAAGTGATTGGAGATACCATAGGCAAAGATGAACTCATAATGATGGCCCTAAATGTTCTCACAAGACCTTGGGATGCATTCATCCAAACGATATGCGCCAAAATGGAGAAACTAGATTTTGATAGTCTATGGGAAGAATGAATCCAATAAGAAACAAGAGTAGCTAACCGTGAAGCGTTACTAGCAAGAGATGATGATCAAGCCCTAGCTACTCACACCAAAGGAGGGAGGAAGAAACACTACTTCCAAAAGGAGACTCATAAAGAGCCTCAACAGTCAAACAAATTCAATCATAAAGAATCTCATCCAAGGAGATTTCAGAAGAAAGGACAATGAAAGGAAAGAGACTACTCATCTGTACAATGTTATCATTGTGAAAATATGGGACATATTGCGAAGTTTTGTCCAACTAGACAAGAAGAATACAAGAGAAAACATAAAAGGCACCATGCCCATGTAGTCGAAGATGAAGAGCCACTCGCAAAGATGATAAGAGAGAAGATCAAAGACCATGTCTTAATCTCGGCCCTCTCAGGATCTGTAACACCTAGAGAGGACACTTGGCTAATTGATAGTGGTGCATCCAAGCACATGGCGGGACAAAGAAACATTCTCTCTTGTATCTCAGACAAGAAGTTTTCTCATAAAATGACACTTGGAGATGATTACCAATATTCCATCAAGGGAGTGGGAGAGTCAAGCCACAAATTGAATTTAGGGAATTCATTGAAGATGAAGGACATACTATATGTACCAGGTTTGACCAAGAACCTACTCTCCATTTTAGGTTTAGAAAAGAAAGGCTTCAGAGTTGCCTTTATAGATGGAGAAGTTCTTATGTGGGCTAAAGGAGAAACCTTAAATGAAGCAATCATCATTGGAAGTGAAGAAAATGGCTTGTATAAACTAAAGGGTCACTCAGAGGCTACCATGAACCACGCCATTGAAAAATCATGTGAACTTTGGCATAGAAGATTATCTCACATCAACTACAAGGTGCTACAATACATATGCAAAGCAGTCACAAGTTTACTAGAACTCAAAGGTGACCATGAAAGCGTATGCAATGGATGTGCACAAGGGAAGAACATCAAGAACCCGTTTCTGAAGAGAGACAACAAAGCAAAAGGAGTCCTAGAGCTCATTCATTCAGATGTATGTGGCCCAATGCCATTGTCCTCCATTAGTGGGTATGTATATTATGTATCATTTATTGATGATTATTCTCGTAAGACTTGGTTATATTTTTTGAAATCTAAAGATGAAGTGTTCAGCAAGTTCAAGGAATTCAAAGCCTTGATAGAGAATCTTTCTGAAAGAAAGATTAAGATACTCAGGTCAGATAATGGAGGAGAATATACCTCAAAAGAGTTTGTGAACTTCTGCAAAGATGTTGGTATCAAGAGGGAACTCACTACTCCCTATAATCCCCAACAAAACGATGTAGCTGAATGAAAGAATAGAACAATAATGGAAGCTGTGAAGAGTATGATCCATGATCAATATATTCCTATGTGCTTATGGGCAGAAGAAGCAATGGAATCTGTATATGTGCATCACCGATTATCCCATAGTGCACTTGGGCTCAAGACCCCGGAAGAGATGTTCACCAGAAAGAAGCTAGAGGTAAGCCATCTCAAAATATTTGGCTGCCCAGTATTTATTCATATACCGAAAGAGAAGAGAAACAAGATGGAACCTTCAGGAAAGAAGGGAATATTTGTGGGATACTGTGAGGTCTCCAAGGCCTTTAGAATATATATATACCAGGTCATCGTCACATTGAGATCAACAGGGATGTGACCTTTGATGAAGATGCAACGCTCAAAAAATTTGGAAGATGCCAGCTTGAAGAAGTATATGAAGAAGAACTCGTAATCCCCGGTACTACAATGAGGGAGCTTCCTAGAGCCGTAGAACCAGTAAGGGAAGTCGTAACTTCCCCTCATGAGGAAATTCTAGAATACCATGATATATCAGAAGTACAAGAACCTCCTCAGATGATGATCCTCCATAAAAGGAAGACAGCTTGGGCTAGAGAGATTATTCAAGATGGAGTGAAGTACGGTGTTCCCCAAGGAACTATGAGACAAGTGAAAAGACCAAAGCCATTCTCCATTCATACAGATTTGATGTGTGATCTTCTAGAAGAAGAGCCTACCTGCTTTGAAGAATCCATTCAGAGGAAAGAATGGGCATATGCCATGACAAAGGAATACCAATCCATAATGAAGAACGAAGTATGGGAAATAGTTCCTAGACCGAAGAGTAAAGATGTGGTATCCTCCAAATGGCTCTTCAAAATAAAACATGTTGTTGATGGAAGTATTGAGAAGTATAAAGCAATATTTGTCGCTCGTGGATTTTCTCAAAAGGAAGGAATTGACTATGAAGAGACATTTACTCTTGTATCCATATACACTTCGATCAGAACCATCATAGCTCTTGTAGCTAAGATGAAGTGGAAGCTGCACCAGATGGACGTAAAGACAACTTTCCTAAATGGTGTCATCGAAGAGGAAGTGTATATAGAGCAACCTCAAGGATTTGAAGTTGAAGACAGGAAGTCTCATGTCTGCAGATTGAAGAAAGCCTTATATGGATTGAAGCAAGATCCTAGAGCTTGGTATGGCCGTATAGACAGTTTCTTGATAAGCCTAGGCTTTACCAAGAGTAAAGCATACTCTAACCTCTACTTCAAGATCATGAACGATGAGCCAATAATATTACTGCTATATGTGGATGACTTATTCTTAACTGGAGAAGAAAATATCATCACTGAATGTAAGAAGAGACTTGCCTCAGAATTTGAAATGAAAGACCTTGGACTAATGAATTATTTCTTAGGTCTTGAGGTATGGCAGAGTCCTGAGAGGATCTTCCTTAACCAAGGGAAGTATACAGTCGAAATCCTGAAGAGATTCGACATATTGGAGTGAAAGTCCATGAATACACCCATGGAAGCGAAGCTAAATATGTTGGTCAACACTTCGTCAGAGTTGATTGATGCCACACTGTACAGCCATATTATTGGATTGTTGATGTACCTGACAAACACTAGACCAAACATTTTTTTTTTCGTGAACACCTTGAGTTAGTTTTTGGTAGAACCCAGACATGTTCACCTAGTGGATGCAAAACATGTGATGAGGTACCTTAAGGGTACAATAGATTGTGGTCTTAGCTATGATGGAGATCATGATTTCACATTGAGTGGATATATGGATGCAGATTGGTCAGGAAGTGTTTCTGACAGGAAAAGCACTTCAGGATGTTGTTTCAGTTTGGGATTAACCATGATCTTGTGGCAGAGTAGGAAGCAATCTAGCATTGCTCTCAACACAACAGAAGTAGAACACATTGCTGCATGTTTTGCCAACTGTGAAGCTATATGACTTCGAAAGTTGCTGACTGGCCTATTTGACTTAGAGATGAAAGCAACCATGATCCTATGTGACAACCAGAGCTACATAAAGATGACAGAGAATCCTGTATTCCATGACAGGTCGAAGCACATAGAGATATGATATCATTACATCCATGACATGGTGTAGAGAGGAGCCTTAAAGCTCTAGTACATTAACATAGATGAATAGGTTGTTGATGTGTTGACCAAGCCTCTATCTCATATAAAGTTTGAGCACTTTCGAGATAAGATTGGTATAGTCCGAAAGGACCTTCCTCAAAAGGGGGAGTAGTTGCTGTGATGAGACATCTCTTGCTTCTAACCTGACAGTTGTGACGTAAAGCATGATGATGTGACTAGTACTGTTCTTCCGTCTAGATAGCTATGACATAAAGCTAGTCTAGTATCCTACTTCCGACCTGATGGTTGTGATGTAAAGCAGGACGAGTACCTTTCTTTCGACTTAACGGTTGTGACGTAAAGCAAGATGATGTGATGTGACTAGTACTATGCTTTTGGATGGATAGCTATGACGTAAAGCCAGTCTAGTATCCTGCTTTCGACTTGATGGTTGTGACGTAAAGCAGGACGAGTACCTTTGTTCCGACCCGATGGTTGTGACGTAAAGAAAGATGATGTGATGAGACTAGCACTGAGCTTCTGGCTAGATAGTTGTGACGTAAAGCCAGTCTAGTATCCTTCTTCTGACCTGATGGTTGTGACGTAAAGAAGGATGAGCATCTTGCTTCTGACTTGACAACTATGACGTAAAGAAAGACTATGAGATGAGACTAGAACTATGCTTCTGGATTGATAGCTATGACGTAAATTCAGTCTAGTATTATTATGATGAGCCAGCCTCGTGCTATGATGATGATGATGATGTATCAGTTTTATACTAATACATATTGATGTAGATGATGATTACATTCCTTTGAGAATGACGATGTTGCCGATGAAGAAAATTTTCGATGATTTATAGATACGCCAATCAGTGTTCCAAGATGATATTGATGATGTTGTCCTCTCACCCACTTGATGCTCTTGATGATGTTTTCCTCTCTCTCTCATCTGATGCTGTGGAATAATACCCTTCTTGTTAAGGGGGAGTGTTAAAATAATGTAACTGCAAAGTGTATTATTATTATTATTTGATATATTATTCAATGGATCAATCCCCATTGTGGATTGATCATGTCAGATATTGTAAAAGGACCAAATCCCCTTTTGCGGATTGGTCATAATGTAATTGTAAAAGGAAAAAGAAGAAGTCGGCCCCAGAATATATCAAGAGGCCCCGAAATATAATAAAGGTGGTTATAAACACCCAGTTGGAGAAGTTGGCCCTGCCAGTGAAGAGACACTTCACACATGCCAGTCTTGTATAAATAAGGAGGCTATCATCTCACTTAGACACACAACTCACTTTCTCATTGAGAGACAAGTTTCAGAATTGTAGTTAGAGAAGAAGGAGAGAGAGTGGCGCATCTTTGGGAGAGGATATTCTATATTAGTTTGAGTTATCTCTTGGCATTGTATTGGCTATCAATAATAAGGAAGTTTTGCTGGGTTTTCTTCCCCTAGAGGGTTTCATAGGATAAATGTTGTGTCTCTTGTGATTGTGTATTTCTCAGTGATATTGTATTATGCTATTGTTATCTATTGAAATGCAAAGAACAATAATAATGGCTTAAACATTAACAGGGTTTACCCATGTCTAGGCCATTTTGTAAAAGTATATATAGGAAGGAATTTAATGTAGAAAGTAGTAGTTACTGATTGGCTTAGTGCATGACTGGTTGGCTTAGTGCAAGAGGTTGTAAGTTGTTGTGTGTAGACAAATTTTTTAAATTAAGGCTCTATGCCTTGACCTAATTTTAGGAAGGAGGATCTGGCGTGTTGTGCGCAGATCTCCTGTCCTCTACAAATTTTGGCTATATGGCTTTGTGCACAAGAGAAGATAAATGTAAGAAGATTGAAGACTAATAAAGAAGAAGAGAATCAATTTGTGGACGTAGCCCCACACTGGGGTGAACCACGTATATCTTATGTCTTGATGTGCTTTGTGCAATGTGATATATGAATTATGTTGTTTATATGCTCAGTTTTATTGTTATAATGAATGCATATGGTGTTGTAGCTTAGTGCTTAATGGTTTTAAAGATAAATGAATGATAGCTATGAGATAATGCTTTGTGTTGAGTGATTGTAAGTGCTTGATATTGATCGTTACTAAGTTGTTCTGTACTTAGGGTTTGATCTGCGATGTGAATGAGACTTATGAATTAATGCATATTGTTGTTCAAGTTCTCTGTTAAGTAGTGTAATCATAGATATGTGTCCCATATTGGTTGTAGACACCTGAGTCCTGCAAGCCCCCCTGCCTCTACCTCAGGTGAGACTTCATCTACTTCGTAGGTGTTGTCGAAAGGGTTGGTAGTTAGGGTTTTGTTGGTGCACTGTTGAAGCATTGAACCCTGGGTCTGCCCCGGTGCCAACAATTATAAAAACCTTTCCCATTCAACAATATTGTTTATTATAATGTTGATCCCTTCTTATTTTTATAAAAATAATCAAATCATGCACAACAATATGCTCGACATCTATCCCTGACAATCAATAGTGCACCATGATAAGTAATCAACATTCATTGTTCACTAATCAATAATCGGGCCCAATTTAAAAATACATAGGTATATTTTTAACAAAAACGTAGGAAGACTTAAAATTATGCCTGATCATACACAAGAATTTAATCCATCAATTGACAAAATCATGAAACAACAATAGTCAACCCAACATAAACCTCGAGCTTGATCTCTTTGGGTATAACTTCTTTTTTAAACAATTGATATTCTCCGCGATGTTTCCAATATAACTAATCATATATGAGAGAAAATAACTTGATTGACACACATGCATCATTTTTTACCTTGCCATAACCCTGATCAGGCTTAGTAAAAACCACACAGGTGTCTTCTTATGCAATCAAGAACAAGCTGGATAAAACACAGTGAGTGAAACCATAATGAATAGGAAGACAACCTGTGACTGTATGCAATCAATTTTTTTCATTCTTATTTGTTCAAACAATTTTATCATAGAAGGACAAAACAGAGACCTGAAGAGAGAGCATGTGTCTTTCAAGACTTCCATAACCATTTAACTAATAACCAATAATTGACAATCCCAAAAGGTTCCCAAGGGGAGAAAAGACAAGTCAAAGTCTAAATCGGGCTATGTAAAAATGAAATGCAGAGAGGCAAAAATAGCCTGTTTATCTTTAAAAAAACACACAGAGATCTGACGATCTTTCAAGACTTATATCAACCATAGGCCAAAATACATTTTTGAAAAGACACAGTAGTGATCCAAACAATCCTTGTTTATTAATCCAAGTCTTGACAACAAAACCAATAGTTACACCGAGAAGAGCAAAGACAACAAGAGTAAAATAACCCAGTGCACATAGGTGCCTCTAATATTTGTAGAGAAGAGATGAGGGTTAACTTAACAGTGGCGGGTATTAAAAAAAACACAAATATATAACGCCTCTTTCCAATACCCGAAGAGCTGAACAAATTGACAACAACAACAATGAGGAAACACCCGTCCTTTTGACAGAACGCCAAGATACAAGATGTATCAATCCAATAGCCACACAGGTATGTATTAATGTTTGGGTCCAACCGAGATTGGATCTTGGGACAGTTAATGAAAATACAGTAAGAACAGGCCATCAACCATGACTCAGGGTTTGAAGAAAAGAGCACACCAATTGTTGGTAGTTGTTCCGCAACTGGGTAAGGGTTACCACAACCACTAGGAGGGAAACAAGTTGATAGACAATGATACACAAAACGATGGATAAAACCTTCAACCATCAAATCAGAGTCTTATTGCACCACTATTATTTATTATTCCACATGTTATCACTATAACAATTTATGTGATAAATCCAGTTTCCAAGACTTAGCGAGGTGCTAAACTAATCTGAAAGTGTGATAAATTGGAAGACAGGGCCAAATATAGAGGGTTAAGGCTAAAGCTAGTGGGAGTGCGGAGTTGATAGGACCCGATGGGTCACAGATCATGGGTGCTACAGATCAACGGTAAAGGATCATTTTGGGAGGGGAACTAGCGCGAAGGTTAATTCTTGAAAGTAGGCTGAAAATAATACCATGGTTTTGGCTCGGGACCACGTGGAGCCACCAGATGCATTTCGAGGCAATAAGCAATCTATCCCAAACCACTCCATGACACTCTCGAAATTTATGAAAGACAAGCGCTACAGAAATTGATGCGAAATGGTTAGCGAAAGTAAGATGGGGGTTAGACCATTTGCAGGTTAGACCATTTGCAAACAAATTCGATCAGTTTCACGCATATCCATTTACAAGTTGTAGTGTCCATATTTCAAGTGATTTTGATAAGTCATTTTCCGAGGTGAATTCTAGGCAAACAAAGAAACATTTTGAGAAACCGAAAGAGAGTTTTACTCATCACAGGCCAAATAACAATAAATCTCCCATATTTATCATAGTTTTTAGATATTGGGAGAATCAAGGACATATTTGAACCTTATATTTCTGGATTCAATATTTTCTTATTGGAAGACATATTTTTCAAATGCAGATCCCGGACAGATGGAGAAACATTTTATAAAACTGAGAGAGGTTTTTATTTAAGAAAGGATGATATACAAAAAACTCTTGCATATTTTACACAGGTGTCACAGATTGAGAGATTCAAAGAAATATTTGAACCCTATTTTTCGGTTTTCATGATTTCCTGTTCAAGACATGTTTTTGTGGCATGTGTTATGGAAAGTTGAAGATGAATTTAGAGAAATCAAGAGAATTTTTTATTTATAATGGGCTCATATACAAAAACCGTTCTTATATTTTACACAACTATTATAGTTTGAGAATTGCAGGTGGCGTTCCGAAGCCTATTTTTTTAAACGGTTTCCCAACGAAGCGTTTCTTTATTTGTAACAGGTTTGTAAACGAAAGGACTCGCTGTTTGTATAAATGTTAAGAGATACATATGTATCAGGTTTGGTAGAAGTGCAAGGGAACCTTTTAGTTGTTCTGAATTCAATTGTAATTTTTTGGAGCTAAATTGAATACATATGCAGAACCTTTTGAAGTCTCTATGAAAATATTCTAATGGTGGTGATATGAGTTTTGTCTTCTCTCATTATATGTATTTCATGTGTTCTTTAATTCCATTTACACTGTCTTATGCTTAAATCAAATAGTTAAAAGCTCAGAATTCATCCTTTGATGCTCTCAGCTTAATAAATTTAAAATGTATAAATTTCTTCCTAACTAATTTAGAATTCATTTTAGTAATGCTCTGATGCAGTTACTTGTTTTCTCCTTCTTCTTACATTCTACTTAAATAAAATTTATAACTCATATTCTAACCTCATTTAGCCTTTATCCTCTAGAGGGTTCTACCGTCCAGTTATTTTTTCATTCACTTTCATAATTTCGACTCCATATCCCTAAGTGCCCCTCCCTTGATTGCCAACAACTTTATAAAAAAACCCCAAAACAAACTAAATCTAGACACTGACTGCCAAAGAAATATCAGGTGACATGAGAGATCCCTCTCTGAGATGAGAAGGCTAGTGCCCAGATCTAAACCTGGTTGAAATAGTTACCTCTTATTTTTCTATCATCCAGACAAAATTTACAGAGTGCTAACATTCTGGCGCCATTGCCGGGGATAGAATTGAAAATTTTTTCCCTGGGAAAGAACGACATGGTTGAGTTCTAAGGTCTAAGAGTAGCATACACTTAGGCACATATTGGCTGTATTCCTTCTCTGACGACTCCACACATCAAAAAATCAGCTTGAAGGTGATTCCACCTGTAGAAGAATCCATAAATTTAAATTTTCACTGGCAACTCCACTCTTAATGAAAATCCATCTTCCAAAACATCATTGGCAACTCCACTGTTCGAATATGAGTTCAGTATCTACAAGGTATGATCCCATGAATCACTCTCACATTCCTAGTTTTCCAAATCTCATGCCTTGTGTATATTGGCAAACAAATCTGCCAAAGTTCAAAGATCAAGAAGTAGATGATGCTGCCTTTCATTTGATAAAATTCCACATGCACATACATAGGATAGGGGTTAAATTGCCTGAAGACTGCTTGATGAAGATGTTTATGGAAACCTTGGAAGAAGAAGCATGATCCTGGTATGAAGGATTGCCATCTGCTAGTCTATTTTCTCTTGAAGATTTTTATTCAGTATTTTATGTGAATTAGAAGGAAAGTTACCCATCTTTAGTTCTGGTTGAAAACTTCTGTGGAAACTTTGACAATCTTATTCAACACATGGAGATTTATATTAATGACAAATACTTAATGTATGATGAAATCAAATAATCCCTTTACGAACTAGCTTCTCATCAGGAAGAGCTAGTAGAGACTAGTTGTATTGGTATATAGGATCATTCCAAGCAAACATTAGTTTCTTCTTTGCTTGAAAATGAAACAAATCTGCATCATAATGTTGACAGTCAAGTTATATCCCATGAAATTAATGAAAATTTGCAGCCTTGTCATCCTTATTACAGTCAAAAGTATGGGGAGAATCATTCAAATTGTTTTGCAGCTCATTCATTTTCTGAAGACTTGTATCATGAAGAAATTGGGGAAAATCAGGCTATTGAAATTGTATGTGCGGAAAATCTAGGTAGTAAAACCATTAATAAAGATAGCTACTCAAAGTTACAAGGAAATACCGAAGAAGAGAAGGTTGTTTGAGGTCTTTTGGATGTTGTAGAGTCCATTCATGATTTCACATCTCTTGATTTGACATATTCAGAAATTTTAAACAACCAGGATGACATTCTTATTCAAGAACATGAAGGGGCATTTTAGAATTTTTCTCAAACACATGCAATTGTCGTTTCAACTAAATATTTCCAAGAGAACATAAATCCTGTCTCTGCTTTGGATGATGTGAAAGATGATCATCTTGCTGCATGTACATTTGAGAAGGGTAAACCAGATGAAAGATATCCTTGTCTTTGGAATGATTTTAAAAAAGGGATAGTTTTACATGTTTTCGAAGACCCTTTTGCCAGTAAGCTGGAATCATCAGAGAAGACAGAGTACCTATTGTTCAAGAATGTAGGGATAAAATGGGGTTTGCAGTTTAAGTTATCATTTTCCAAGTTCTTTTTTCTATCTGGAGGAGCTGAAAGCAAGTTGCAGTCAAGAAGCCATTTACTTGATTGGCTTCATTGGAATTTTGAGATCACTTGATTGAACGTTGGTTTCAGCAAGTAGGGTAGGATCATTTGTATATAAATAAGCTTGAAGACCAAGCATTTTTTCAGTTTCGTTCAGAACTCCAACAATCTCATAAGGGTTGATTTCTGTCGGATCAGAAAAAATTACTCTCATCATCTAAAATGACGTATCAATTATATATCATGGTTGGATTATTGAACAAATATTACAGTGCTGATACATGTGTTTGGTTGGAACATCATGATCGGTCAAATTGCAGGTTTCCCACCAAGAGAACTAAGTAAGGTCGACGTGAAGGAAAACTAGATGGCGTATAAATCAGAATGTTGTCGCTTAGATGCAGTCTAATACGCCCAGATCGCAAATTACCAATGTAATGAACGACGTATATTCATTTCATGGAGCAAACGTAACTGATGTTTAATTTTCTAAAGCGGGCCGAAATAAAAACAGTGGTAAAGCCATCGGGGTACGTGGCAGCTCGTGGTTTATTTCAAGGATGCGAATGGTATGATTGAAACCACCCACAACACTCACTGAAATCACATAAAATTTCAACGTTGAATATTGGCAATAAGCCGCGAAGGAGGAAACGCAATTGCCCAGCGTGCAATACACATGCACCAACCTGAAAGGAGGATTTCATTTCGTTTTATCCACTGTGATTTCGTGGGGGAACTGTTGCAGAGATTCTGGGGAAGGCAGTAAGCAGTACAGTTCAGATAACAAGACATGATGTGATGGATCCATGCAAGGATTTAACTGACGATGATATTAAAATGGAAATTCAAAATTCCATTGGCCCGAGAAATGCGTTGTTTACCTTAGGTTCCCTTTGAAGTTCTGGTTCGAAAACATATTGCTCGGTTATTAAATCCAAGTTTTCATTATGCACGCTCTATTTTATGATGACTTAATTAATATACTTTATTTCATTGATGTTTTATGGGCGTTTTTTTAAATCACTGAGGAAATTTTCGTTGCGAGATCAAAGAGCACCTGGAGTTAACATAGAAGTTGTGATAAATGTTATACTTGTCAAATATTGTAGTTTGTAATGTATATGCACGATTGCTTGCAAAGGTCGTGTGGTGAGCTGAGGAAAATAAAGTGTTTTAGTAGCTTCGGTTTCTAAATGTTGAGGTGTCGCTCGCCATGGACAATTTCTATACAGAGCTGGACAATGGCGAACGAAGTTCCCTTTTATTACAGTTGGATTGGTGCTCGTGTGTGATATTATTTAGCTGGATCTACATTGCTGATGTTTTTTATGATTTAGTGTTGTATGTTATATCCATTATGATGGTCTTATTGAATGTTGATAAAGACCCAACGACCATGTGCAAAACTAAGACATCAAGGAGGAGCTAAAATTTCTATTCAACATGAACGCAGAATCTATTTAAAGGCTAACGTAGGATGAGTGCATAGCCATGTCAAGCATCTAGGTGATTGGTTGCATGGAATCTACCAAGTATCCGAGGATTAATTAACAATGACATTTTACTGATGGATAAAAAATTCAGTTTTGATACTGTCGTTAGAGAAACTCAACGCGCTATCAATGTTGCATATATTAAGGTACACAATGCATATAATGATATGGGGATTTTTGTTTCGAGAGTAAGTCAACATCAATATTGTGAATATTTTGGGGTTTATTTAGTTGCAAATAATCCATTTGTTAGATCCAAAACCCGAGAGATGCAAGCCACCAAGTGTCTTTTGACCATATAGATGTAGAATGAGGAGGTTGATCTCAGAGTTGGAAAGTATGTTGGTAAAATGTGGGTTGCAGTGAGAACAGTGTACAGATTTGGGTTTCCAGTGGATAATGGTGACAGGTTAGAGAAGGGTACGCACAGGTTTTGGAAGAAGCCCAATGGATAGGCACTTGGTCTTCCATTCTTTGCTACCTCACAGGGAGGATAAAATCCCTAGTTGGAGCCCATGTTATCACTATAACAATTTCTGTTAGAAATCTAGTTTCCAAGACTTAGTGAGGCTCTAAACTAATGTGGAAGCGTGATAAACTGGAAGACAGGGCCAAATATAGCAGGAGGAGGCTAAAGCTAGTGGGAGTGCAGAGTTGATGGGACCCGATGGGTCACATATCGTGGGCGCTACACATCAAAGATCAGGGATCATTTTGGGTGGAGAACTAGCATGGAGGTTAATTCTTGAAAGAGGGTCGAAAATAATACCATGTTTTTGGCTCGGGACCACGTGGCACCACCAGATGCATTTCGGGGAAATAAGCAGTCTATCCCAAACCACTCCCTCACACTACCAAAATTTCTGAAAGAAAAGCGCTACAGAAATTGTTTCGAAATGGTTAGCGAAAGTAAGTTGGGGGTTAGACCATTTGTAGATAAATTCGATCAGTTTCACACATATCAGTTTACAAGTCATAGTGTCCATATTTCAAGTGATTTTGACCAGTCATTTTCCGAGGTAAATTTCGGGCAAACCAAAGCACATTTTGAGAAACCGAAAGACCTTTTTACTCAGAATGGGCCAAATAACAATAACCTCTCCCATATTTTTCATAGTGGTTACATAATGAGATAATCGAGGACATCTTTGAACCTTATATTTCCAGATTCAATATTTTCTTGTTGGAAGACATATTTTTCAAATGCATATCCCGGATAGATGGAGAAACATTTCTCAAAACCGAGAGAGGGTTTTATTCAAGACAAGCTGATATGCAAAAACCTCTCCCATATTTTACACAAGTGTCATTTATTGGGAGATTTGATGAAATATTTGAACCATATTTTTTGGTTTTCATGATTTCCTGTTCGAGACATGTTTTTGCAGCATGTGTTTCGACCAGTTGGAGATGAATTTAGAGAAACCGAGAGAGGTTTTTCTTTATAATGATATTATATACAAAAAAATTTATCATATTTTACAGAGATATTACAGTTTGAGAATTGAAGGTGGCGTTCTGAAGCCTATTTTTTGTAAATGGTTTCCAAACAAAACGTTTCTTTATTTGTAACCGGTTTTGAAACAAAAGGACTCGCTGTTTGTATAAATGTTATGAGATATGTATGTATCAGGGTTGGAAGAAGTGCAAGGGAACCTTTTAGTTTTTATGATTTCAATTGTAATTTTCTGGAGCTGAATTGAATACATATGCAGAAGCTTTTGAAGTCTCTATTGAAAGACTCTAATGGTGGTGATATGAGTTTTGTCTTCTCTCATTGTATGTATTTCCTGTGTTCTTTAATTCCATTTACACTGTCTTCTGTTTAAATTGGATAGTTAAAATCTCATAATTCATCCTTTGATGCTCTCGACTTAAGCAATTTAAACTGTGTAACTTTCTTCCTAACTAATTCAGAATTCATTTCAGTAATGCTCTAATGTAGTTACTTGTTTTCTCCTTCTTCTTACACTCTTCTTAAATACAATTTATAACTCAGATTCATCGCCTCATTTAGCCTTTATCCTCTGGAGAGTTCTACCGGCCAGTCATTTTTTTCATTCACTTTCAGAATTTTGACTCCATATCCCTAAGTGTCCCTTCCCTTCCTTGCCAACAAATTTATAAAAAACCACCAAAACAAACTAAATCTAGCCATTGAATGCCAAAGAAATATTAAGACATGAGAGAGCCCTCTTTGAGCTGAGCAGGCTAGTGCCCAACTCTAAAGCTGGTTGAAACAGTTACCTCTATTGTTTTTCTATCAGCCAGACAAAATTTACAGAGTGCTAACACCACAAACACCCATCATAAAACTCCACGGACTGAGAAAACAACCAATGCACAACTTACTAATGGGTGAAATCATGAAGGTGGGTTACACTTTTGCTTGTTTTATGACAAAAAAAACTGTATTTTTACAAGTTATTCAACTTCCGACATACAAAAGTATTTTTTTATTTAGAATTTCACTTTACAGTAAAAACAAAACTTGTGAAGAATTGTGTTAGCTTTCTAATGACTATTTTTCAAATTTTTTTTATCACGATTTGATATGTC
>JZKD02S1594356.1:465827-495308 GCA_000966675.3 Picea glauca
TTCAAAGATTTATATTGATTGCTTTAGGGTGCCTAACAACAAGTAAAGATGAAACTCTTGCTATCTCCATATGGTAAGTGACATGCTGACTAGCTACAACATTAAATCTCTCTTTGTTGTACCTTGTGGGGTTCGGGTAGTCTGAATTAAAAAGGCACCCTAGCATTTACATCAATGTCCTATAGTAGATATCTCAACACAAAAGCACTGATTACAGTTTCTGGACAGTAATTCATGGGTAGTATTTATCTTCTAGCTTGCATTCATGGGCAGTATTTCTGGACAGTAATTCATGGGAAATATATCTTGAATTCAAAAGTAGATGTTGTTCAACTTACTATGCTTGCGTAAATCTAAAATTGGAATTTACAAATAGATGTTGTTCAACTTACTATGCGCGCGCAAATCCAAAATTGTAAACTTAAATTTACTATGCGTGCGTAAATTTAAAAATAGATGTTTTTCATCTTACCTGCGTGCTCGCAATGACGACCAACAGAGGCGGCACTGCTACCCACGGCGACCCTGCTCGGCTCCGACCCACGGCGACACTGCTACCCACGGTGACCCCGCTTGGCTCCTACACACGGCGACACTGATACACACAGCGACACTGCTACCCATGGCTCGGCTCCGACCAACACTTTTCTACCCACGGCTCGGCTCCGACCAACACTGCTACCCACGACAACACTGCTACCCCGCTCGGCTCCTACACACAGCGACACTGCTACCCACGACTCGGCTCCGATACACACGGCGACACTGATACACACTACTTCCCAAATTTGCCAAAAGACCTCAAGGGCCGATGTGTCTGTAATATATAAACACTTTTTCGGCCGAAATATAGTTCGTCCAAACAATCTTTCGGCCGAACATTCTTTCGGCTGAAATATTGTTCGGCCGAAACATTATTGACGGAAAAAAAATATCCGTCCGACAAAATTTGTACACGCAAATCGAGGGGGATTTTATTGCACCGTTCGATTTGACGTTTATTTTTTCGGCCGAACAATAGTTCGGCCGAAAATAATATCTTTCGGCCGAAAAATATTATAAGTTCAGCCGAAAAAATGTTTTTCGGAATTTTGGAAACCCGATTGTCACGAAAGTGTAACCCACCTTCGTGATTTGACCCTAATACCCATTCATTTTCTTGCAATTTCCAACATTTTACAGTCACCATAGAGAGCCATAATACCACATTCACATACAGTTGAAAATCTCAAGAACACACAGAATCCAAGCATCACCAAGCAACCATTTGGTTCATACAATAGAGAATACATCATAGATGGTGAGAAAATAATCATACCTGTGGGGAAACGCTTAAATGGCGAGTTGGTCGAGCTTTTCCTTCCAAAAACCTGAAAATGCGGAGCTTCACAACCAACAAAGTGAAAGAATGCAACAATGGAACAATGCTAGGGTGATGGGTGATAGGAAAGGTTTGTAGTGACGTGTAGTAAATTCACATCGCTTCCATCACCTGGCCCCATTCAATTCGAAGTACAAAACAACCCCATAAGCATACAATTCACCAATAATCAAGCCATATAACCAATGCATAATTAATGCCAAGCCATCGTGAGATCTAAGACGATATCCATTGCATAGTGCACCACCCAAGATAGTTACACATTAACCCTTGCCATAACTCCACGCAATAATCTATATTAACCTTGCTATATGTGCCTCCATTCGATTTAGTAAAGTTTGCATAGTCCATTAACCAAATAAATCGCATAACAATTAGGACTAACACTAGTATCCATTAAAGTTTCCATTCGAAATTTTCATATAGTGTTTTATTATAGATCAAATACATAGTTTGTTCCCTTTTGTTTGAAATATAGAACCTTTCCATAATTTCTCTTTGTTTTGATCATGCCATCATTAAATTTTCCCTTGCATATATGTTGCTAAGTAATCAACATAATAATTAGTAACAAGGTTATAACATAGAAATTGTAAACAACATACTCCTCAAACCAAGTAACCCGTTGAATGCTGCAAGGGGTTACCAAATAATTCCACAATAATTCATTATCCACTTAGCATTAAACCAAATGCAATCAGACTGCATCATCAAAAAGATAGGATTGTGTAATCAACATCATACCAACAGTAAAATATGTGTCATATGTCTATCCTTGTGCCTCTTGTTTACAAGGGGGTCCCACCTACTAGTATTATATTATTAGCATACTTAAATAGTAGCACTTTAGCAATACTTTGTGGGCATATTTCATCGTTACAATTTTAATCGTCAACAAACTGGTGAATCCATAGGGAAATCTGTTTTCAACAGATTAAGAACTCAGAATCTCTAGTTCTGCAGAGCATGTAACATCGGATCAAGAAGGTATAAATCATAAATGATTATGCAACAAGGGGAAGTGAGCGGATTTAAGGGAATAATGATTGGGAATTTGGGAATAACTCATGGAAAGTGTTAAGTATGATGGGGTTTATCCCTATTAGCATAATCACTCAACTAAAAAAATGTTCTTGACTTCAAGGAGAAAATTTATGAACTTGCTCTTTTGAATCTTGAAATGGATGAAATAAAAGGAAAGCATAAGAGGGATAAAACCAACTATCTTATAAAACAATAGTTGAAGCTATAAATTCTAACCTTGTACAATATCTACTGCAAACAGATATTCAATAAAAGAATAGAAAAGATACAATGGAAAATACAAACATTACACAAAGATTTTTCCCTTGGAAACCCAAACCAGGAAAACCAACATATTCTATATTCATTCATATGTATTACATTGTTTACAATACAATATACATAGAGGAGCCACCGACATCTAAAACCCTAACCCAATGAACTAGATTAGTCCACAACCCTAATTCCTTAACTAGAAATAGAAAACCATCGGCAAAAACCATGTGTCGAAAAACCACCTAAATATGTGACACATTTCTCGAGGCACGTGACACGTTTCCTGAGGCACGTGACGCATTTCTTGAGGCATGTATTTTTTTCTCAGGGGCGCTGCCCCCGAACCTCCATGCGGGGGGATTCACCCCCCTCTAACCCCCTTATGCGCCCAACAAATAATATAACACATACCCAACAGAAGCAGATAACAATTTCAATGATTTTTTCAAGAGGAACATCATGACAGCTATGTAACTCGATTGTTTGATTAACAATACTTTGCAGAAGCATTGTTGTGGAAAAAATGATCCAACATTTTATTTTGACAAGAAAATAAGTAAAAAATAACATAGAACAATAAATGTCATAGAAGAAATGAAACAACAAAATTGAAATAAACAGAAATGAAGTGATAGAAATGTAAAAACAAAGATGTAAAAACAAAAATGAAAACTAGAAATGTAATGCAGAAATGAAAAACTACTAATGTAAAATCATAAATGAAAAACTACTAATGTAAAAGAAAAAATGAAAAACTACTATAATAGAGAAAAAATTCCATACAGTGTTAAACTTTTCAAGTTGGTTCTATGTAATGCTTTAAGTGAGAACCATTAGTGTTGTAGGAAAACAATCGCTCTTGTAAGTCCTTTAAAATGTAAGAATTTGCGTCCAGGACAAAAGTGATCTTAAAAGACCCAACCATAATTTTTGAAGCTTTGAACGCCTTCCTCTATCAACATGAGTTGAATCCCACAACAATACCTTCTCATTGACTTTAAATTTGACAGCTTTGACACTCTTGTTGAAATATTTTTAACAATCCGTTATCTTCTCTTTATATTATCCAAGGAAAACGTACTTTTCTCCTATAAATACAAAAGCGCATTCATTCTTTGACAAAAATCAGAAGAATTCAATTCTTCGACCTGTAGCATTAACCTTAATAAGGAAAGTTCCAACTTAGTAGACAAAATGGCTTCTTGGCCATAAACAAGATGGAAAGGAGTGCAACCAGTTCTCACCTTGGTGGTAGTGTGATCTTCCCAAAGGGCGTAAGTGAGGAGTGCGTGCCACTGATGAGGATTATCTTCAATGAGCCTCTTGATAATTCTTACCAGATTCTTATTGGTATACTCGGACTGCCCATTACCTTGGGGATAATAAGATGATGAGGTAAAATGTTTAACCCCCAACTTAGCTAAAAATTGGGTCATCTTAGTAAAAATAAAAGTGGGACCATTGTCTTTAATGATTTCCAATGGAAGACCAAATCTGGAAAAAATATTGTTTTCAAGGAAGGAAATCACCTGCTCATCCTACAAATGCTTAAGCGGGAAAAATTCAGTCCATTTTGTAAAATAGTATCTGTCTGTCAAGATAAAGACCTGTCCTGCTAAATATGGAGGATTGATAGGACCAATAAAATCCAAACCCCATTTTGAGAAAGGAAATTCATGGAGGACAGGTTGTAAAGGCATAGTAGAAAGACGTTCTTTCCCAGCAAATTTCAGGCACTTGTCACAAGATCTCGAAAAAACATAAGAATCACGAAAGATTGAAGGAAAATAATACCCTTTCCCAATAATCTTAAAAGCAATGGTTTTAGTAGAAATTTAAAGAATCGGGAGTCTCTTGCAACAATTTATGTTCTTCCTCTTTGTTCACAGAATGAAGAAACATACCATCGACATATCTTCTAAACAAGAAGTATCCTATAATGATGTATTTAGCAGATTCGAGACAGAGCCTTCTTCTTTGATGGCTATCTAAGTTGTATGGAAATCTTTGATTTTGCAAGTAGTAAACCAAATCTTTATACCAAGGATGTTCAGACACAAGAAGGATTTGATTGTCAATGTAAAACAATGTTGATAGAGAGCTATCATGTTCATCAATTTCTTCACTCATTTCATCATGTTCAGCTAAGTGAAGGGATAAGTCACGTCCCTTGATAGTTTTAGAAGTCATGATAGTTAGATCATGCTCCTGAATCTTGGAAAGCCAATGTGGAAGCTTTCCTGAAAGATAATTCCGTGAGAGTAAAAACTTGACAACAGGTTAAGGGACTTTTACTAGCATATGCTTACCTAATATGAAGTGGCGAAATTTTTCAACAACTGTAACCAAAGAGAAAGCATTCTTTTCAATAAAAGAATATTTAAAATCATCATCAGACAAGCTTTGAATCATGTAAGCCATAGTTTTTTCATTATCTTGGTCATCACACTAAAGGAGGATGGAAAAAAATGCTTCCCCTGTGTCATTAGTATATATCATAAATTCTTTCTCAAAATCTGGCTTCACCAAAACCAGTGTGGAACTGATTGCTTTCTTGATCCCCATGAAAGCATTTTCGACATGATCTGTCCAAGAAAAAGAACGATCTTTCTTAAGGATATTATGAATTGGCTTTACCATCACTGCAAAATTAGGAACAAACCTACAGACAAAGTTAATAACACCCATGAAAGCTTGGATCTCCTTCTTGGAAGTAGGAGAAATAAGATTTAGGATAGTAGTAATCCTATCGAGATCAATGCTTATTCCTAAATCCGAGACAATGTGTCCAAGGAGATTTCCCTTGGTAACACCGAAAATAGAATTAGAAGGATTTAGAGAAATGCCAAATTTCCTACATCGCATGAGAATATTTCTAAGATGACCGAAATAATCTGGTTGGTTTTTAGAATACACAGTTAAGTCATCAAGATAAATCTAAATAATTTTACCGATCAAATCGTCAAAATCTATTTGCATAGATATTTGAAAAGTAGCACCTACATTAGATAAGCCAAAAGGCATACGTTCATAAGAAAAAGTGCCCCAACGAGTAATAAAAGTGGCTTGTCTGCCTTTTTTACCTTGATTTGATTATAACCAGAAAAACCATCAAGTAAGGACATCATCTGTGACCCTGCAACTTGCTCCAAAATCATTTCCATATTAGGGAGGGGAAAATGGTATTTAACACTAGCCCTATTCAATGCACGAAAATCAACGCATAATCTGATCTGACCTGTTGACTTTCAAAAAGGAACCAAATTAAAAACCCACTCAAAATACTTAACAGGAAAATGATCCTAGCGTTCAAGAGTTTTTCCAACTCTTTCCGAATAATTGCTTCCAATGCAAGGTTAATGGGTCTTTGTTTTTTCCCAATTGGTTTTATGCCTTCCTTGATAGGGATGGGATGTTGTATAATATTAGGATCAAAACCACAAATATCCTCATAAGCCCAAGCAAAAACATCTTGAAATTCACTAAGCAGCTTAGTGAACTTCAATTTTTCTTCTTTAGAACACTGGGCACCTATTTTAACATTCTTTTGAGACTCGAGTGTTCCAATGTTCAAGGAAATGGTTTCACCCACTTTCATTTTTGACTCCTCTTCTTTATTTTTTTCTTTGTTTCCTACATCACTCAATGAAAATGAACTTTCTAGAGGAGTCAAGCCTTTAGGAATTTTGTTATCTTCTATTGATATAATTTCCTTAGGCTTATAAGGTTCATTTTGGATGAAAGCACATATGCTCTCATCACTAGGGAAGACCTTCCATGACTCTATATTGTCAGGGATGTGCGAACGATACAGATATTGAAAAGTACAATTAGGTCTTTGTGGCAGAAGTTGTCAAGTAGGAGAGGTTGCAAAAACAACCAACCTATCAACCATTGAGTTCAATTCCCTTTTAACATGAGTGATGTTGAAAGATATCAAATTCAAGACAAGTGCCCAAACAATTTGGGTATAACGTTTCATTAACTTGTTTCTAGGAGAATATATCTTATGTACAAGGTTTAAAAAAAGTTTAGAATCCCCAAAAACTGTGAGGTGACCACAACCCAGATTATAGGCATTCTCAATGCATAGCAATAATGCTTCAAATTCAGTGACATTGTTTGTGCAAGAAAACTCTAGCCTATAGGAAAAGTTATGAATTTTACTGACAGGATAGTACAAGATAATACCAGCTTCGTTTCCTTCATTGGAGAATGAACCATCAAAGTGCATATGCCACATCCCATCCTCTATGTCGATTTGTTCCAAGGGAGTGTTGTCCTGATATGCGAAGATGGAATACACCCCTAGGTCCTCCTCAATATAATTCACATTAGGTTGTGGGATGCTTTCTATGTAAGGTGAAATTCTCCCCTCCCTTAGGACTATGATGTTTTTACCATTCCAAGGAATAGATAAGTGTGTCCCATTGAGTGAGAGGTATCCACCCATCAAATCTTTCCAATCTCTTCCTAAAATGATTGAGTAATTACTTACTGACATATCAATTACCTGAATATTAAGGGTTGTCCTTATTTTAGGATGCACACACAAAACCAAGGTCATGTCCTTGATTTCAACTATGGGTGTTTGTTGTAAACTATTATAAGAGAACATGCTTCTAGTGTTTTCATTTGTACAAGACAAGCCTAGCTCTTCCATAATAATTTTTGACATTACACTTGGGTCGGAACCACCATAAATGAAACAAAAATGGGAAATCTTGTCCATAATCTTTACAGAAATATAAAATGAGGTTTTTTTTTACAGGATGCCTAAATTTATGTACACCTACTTTATTTACAGACAAATCCTCTTCATCTACCTCTTCAGAGAGATTGGATACAATGGAAGATTTTCCTTCCATGAAATTTTTTAGATGCTTCTGTTGCTCAAGGACGACAACCATGTCTAGGAGGGTAGCATATTATTTAATGTTGGCCAACTGATTTAGAATGTTATATTTGGAAGAGGGAAGAGGAGAGGTAGTTCCTTGACTGTCAGGAGCATTAGAAACCTGAACAATAGCAACTGGTGAAGATGAGTTTGGGATAGAAGAAGTGTGAGGAGGATCATTATTTTATTTTGAAGCATAGGATTTATTCCTAATATTTATGATCATGACATCCTCTGGCTCTGCAAAGTCTAGGAAAACAATGGTAGTTTCAGGTCTCTTACCAAAGATTTTAACTCAGCACTCCATGTACTTTCCTCATGGTGTTCCTTGCAAAAGTTACACCAACTACGAGGCATGATAGCTTTGGGTTGAAATTTATTTTCATTAAGATTCTTTAAAGGTGGTGAAGAAGAAGATGATGCCCTAGGGGTAAGAGAGGGTACATTTCCTTTCTGCTCATACACTATTATTCAATTATTCATGTCTTGTACAGGATGTAAGAGGGAGGACATATCTGTCTGTTTAACTAAGTCTCCCTTAGGAAGACCTGTTATTTCAAGTTGTTCTTCATACTCTAAACAAGTATGCAGAGCAGAAACAAGGTTATCATTGAAATTTTCTTCAAGCGTATGATGGTAGGGAGAAGGTAATGCATTATAATAATGCATAAAAGTAGCTTGGTTCTGAGGGAGAATGAGTTCATGGATTTGGTTGTATAACTTAGTGAAACATATGTTAAAATACTTGATAGTTTCATTATATTTATAAGCGATGTTATTGTATTCCCATAACTACTCAGCTGAGATTTTGTATTTCCCATAGGTATATTTGAACCAATAGACTAACTCCTCCCAGGTAGAAATAATCTTAGGAGAAAGGTCAAATAAATAGACCGATCCCTTCCCTTCAAGGGAATTAACAAATAAAGGGATACAAGTGTCGTTATCATTGGCTCTTATGTTATGACATGAATTTGAAAATCCCACCAAGTGTGCATTGGTAGTGACTGTGTTATTCCCAGAAAACTTGGGGAGATGCTCTTTGAATTTGGGAATAGGATGAGTGGCAGGTTCTAAATTTAGTGGAGAGGAAACATGCCATGGAGTAGTGGTAGTGTCTTCCTCAAATTGGAAGAGGCCATACTTTTTAATTACCTTGGCGAGGTTTGTAGTTGATTGGAATGGGATTTGATGGCTATACAAACTGCCAATCACTAAAGAGGCTGAAGGCTGAGATGAAGAAGCACCTCCAGTGCCACCAGAACCACCAGAACCACCACTAGATGCAATTTTGTGAACAAAAGGTAAGGGAGAGAAAGATGAATTGGCTGAATTGAACAAATTTATCCTTAGAGTACTTTATTGGGCTGATAAAACAACATTTCTTCTTCCTATTTCAGCAATAGGATTAATCTCAAGTGACAAACCTCTTATTCTCCTAGAGATATGAGGGTTTAAGGACATGAAAAGAAGACCCAACTACAGGAAAAAGAAAGCTAAAGTTGATTCGTAGGTTGTTTTTTCCTAGCTTCCCAGCGTTCTTGGACACTTATGTCTTGTTCAGCTGCTTCCCATGAGTGTTCAAGCTCAACCTGACTATTAGCGGTCTCTAAGATGGTATTAAACAAGTTTAAAGCAATGTTGGCCTGATCTTTAAGGCTGGGCTCAATATTGGGCTTCCTTGCAACAGGTATAGTCATGAAGAAAAGAAACAGTCAAAGGAAAAATATAAAAAATACAAATATATTCAATGAAATTCAAGCATATAATCCACTAGATAGATATTGAATATCTTGCTAGTATGGTCACCAAATACATGTTGAGGAAAATATATGCAATTATCTTACTCAAGCATTTTCGGATCTTGCTTGGCTAATGCAATATAGTCAGGAATGTTACCCTATGTTTATAGCCTCAAAAAGTGTTTCCCAATCCACAAGTATTAATTACAAGGGGTTAGGATGATTTTTAATAAAAGATTGTTGCAAAAAAGTATACATTTTTATACCATTTTCTAAATAATACAGATGCAAAAAGTAAATGTGGAGACAAAATAAAAAATATCAAGTCACATATTAACACATATGAGACAAAAAAATCAATCGCTTATTTCATTCCAAGAAATCAAAAGAGTCATTCTCTTTACAAAAATACCAGAGGGAGTTTGGACCAAAGTCAAACTTAGATATCCCTGATGAAAACCATACAAAAGGACTCTGTCAGGAAGTAAAAATCGAACTTTAAAATATGGATCAACTTGCCATGAAATCTGCACAATATCCTTTATTAGTCATGAAATTAAATTTATAAACATACAAGTCTACAAAGACTATCAAAGATAGATAAACGCCTCTGAAAAAAATTGTCTGAATGATGTAATTCAACTTTGAATCTTGCTGTCTACAATAGGACCCCGATATCATAAAAGAGAATTAGGCTTTTAATGAATTGAAGAATGAATGAAAACTGAACTATCTCAATAAAACTTAAGAGAAAACCTTAGTATGCTTTCTCCTTCTATTCTCCTGTTTTTCTTCCTCTTCCTTTAGCTTTTATACATTCCAAATTAGTTGAATTAGTTCAACCACTTCATTTAGTTAAGTTAACAAAATATCAACTAACTTTTAGTTTAGGGGAAGAATTAATATAATAATAATAATAAGGGTCTTTTAATAAATAATAACTAGTAGGTGGGACCCCTTGTAACTCGCTTTAACTTCTTTAAGAAAAATAAACATCACTAGACAATAAATCAGAGACATCCCTTCTTGTGGCTCCCATAATCATTTTCATCATTTGAAAATTAAATATCAATGATATTTCAAATCATATCCAAACATATAATATCCAGAATATCCAAAAATAGTATGTTGTCCAAAAACTTCAGCAATCCACTATTCTGAAAAAAACAATAATAAATATACTCAAAAACCATATTTTCCACTTTGGGAGACAATTTTCCCTTTGTTGTTGCTATATCCCTTTGACTTCTCTGAATTAGCCTTAGGTTGTGTAGAGCCTTTAGGCTTGATATCACTGATGACATGAGAACAATCATCTCTCAAGTGCATGCAGGATGAAATAGATTTGGCTGAATCACTTGAGGGAGAGGAGGGAGAAGAAACAAATTTTCCTTTATCATGCATATGGTGGGATTTAGTTTTGAGTCTTTTGCGTGGGAGGATTGTACAGGTGAGTTTGCAGAGGAAATTTGGACATTTGTGTTAGGAGGTGGAGGATGAGAAGGAGCAGGTAGAGACAAATTTGGCTAGCCATGATGTTGGGAGACTATTGGGTGGAAAATATCTTTCCATCCGTCATTCTCAGGGACTTCAGGTTGCAATGAAACATGATGGGGCACAGGGATACAAGGGACATTCAAGGGTTGAAATGGAGGCCTCTCTGGTCTAGGTTGGACTACCCCTTGTTCAATCCAATTGAAAAATCCAGCTTGGAAGAGTTGGTTTAACTCTTGAGGATCTGCATCAAAATGTATTGAGAATATTGGCCTTCTAGGACCTTTGTTCCAATTCCCTCTGCCCTTGTTATTTCGGCCATGTCTTCCTCTGCTGAAGAATGTCATCTTGTATGCAATTTTGATTAACATATAGCTTCTTAAACAAACCATACGTGACATTTCTTCATATGAAACAAAGTTTGGATGAAAAATCACATCAGACCCATACAATCAAATCCATATAATTCATTTAATAATTGTCAATGAGCAGGGGGTGAATAAGGGTTCTGGGATATCTAAGGGGGTTGTATTGAGTGAAAAAGTGAGAAAATGAAAGGGAGTAAGAACATGATTACTGATCAACAATTCATTAAACAATCGGTTGTTCAACAATAACCAAATCATATAAGTTGTCATCCATCTCTGTGTTATTTCTTAATCACTGTAATACAAAGTTTTAATTTAATTTTAAGAACAGGGTGTGCAAAATGAATCTGGGATTGTGAGGGGATTTGTATTGAGAGAAAAAGTGAGAAAATGGTAGTGAATTTGATGGATATTGTTCATAAAACAAATTAAATAAATCATACAATCATAACTTTGTTCAAAATTAATCCAAAAAGCATCCACTTCCAAAACCAACATTCATTGTTCCTCAATTGTATACAAAACGACTTGTTGTTTAAATAATTAAATTTCCTAAAATTCCTTTATTTGTAACAGTATTTGCAATTATAACTTATAAAAACCTTTCCCATTCAACAATATTGTTTATTATAATGTTGATCCCTTCTTCTTTTCATAAAAATAATCAAATCATGCACAACAATATGCTCGACATCTATCCCTGATAATCAATAGCGCACCACGATAAGTAATCAACAATCACTGTTCACCAATCAACAATTGGACCCAATTTAAAAATACACAGGTATATTTTTAACAAAAATGTAGGCAAACTTAAAAGTATGCCTGATCATACACACGACTTTAATCCATCAATTGACAAAATCATGAAACAACAACAATCAACCCAACATAAACCCCGAGCTTAATCTCTGTGGGTATAACTTCTTTTTTAAACAATTGATAGTTTGTGTGATGTTTCCAATATAACCAATCATATATGAGTGAACATAACTTGATTGACACACATGAATAATTTTTTACCTTGCCAGAACCTTGATCGGGCTCAGTAAAAACCACACAGGTGTCTTCTTATGCAATCAAGACCAAGTTGGATAAAACATAGTAAGCGAAACCATAACAAATAGGAAGACAACCCTTGACTGTATGCAACCGTTGTTTTCATTCTTATTTGTTCAAACAATTTTATCATAGAAGGACAAAACAGAGACCCAAAGAGAGAGCATGTGTCTTTCAAGACTTACATAACCTTTAACTGATAATCAATACTTGACAATCCCAAAATGTTACCGAGGGGAGCAAAGACAAGTCAGAGTCTAAATCAGGCTCTGTCAAAATCAAATGCAAGGAGGAAACAAAAGCTTGCTTATATTTTTAAACAAAAACATAGAGAGATGACGATCTTCTGAGACTTATATCAACCACAAACCAAAATACATTTTTGAAAAGACACAACAGTGAGCCAAACAATCCTTGCTTATTACTCCAAGTCTTGGCAACGGAACCAATAGTTATACCCGAGGAGTGAAGAGACAACAAGAGTAAAATAACCCAGTGCACATAGCTGCCTCTAATATTTGCAGAGAAGAGACAAGGGTTAACTTAACAGTGGTGGGTATTAAAAAAAAACACTGAGATATAATGTCTCTTTCCAATACCTGAAGAGTTGAACAACTTGACAACAACAACAGTTAGGACACACTTTTCCTTTTGACGGAATGCCAAGATACAAGATGTATCAATCCAATAGCCACACGGGTCTGTATTAATGTTCGGGGTCAACCAAGACTGGATCTTGGGACACTTAAGTGAAAAGACAGTAAGAACGGGCCATCAACCACGACTCGGGGTTTGAGGAAAAGAGCACACCAATTGTTGGAAGTTTCTCTGCAACTGGGTAAGGGTTACCACAACCACTGGGAGGGAAACAAGTTGATAGACAGTGATACATAAAACGATGGATAAAAACCTCAACCATCAACTTAGAGCCTTATTGCACCATTGTTATTTATTATTCCACATAGACCCATCATACAACTCCACTGACTGAGAAAAAAACCAATGCACAACTTACTAATACCCATTCCTTTTCTTGCAATTTCCAACATTTTATAGTCATCAAAAAGAGCCATAATACCGCATTCACACATAGTGGAAAATCTCAAGAACACAGAGAATCCAAGCATCACTGGAACAATGGAACAATATAGGGTGACGGGCGATAGGGAAGGTTTGGAGTAATATGCATTAAATGCATGTCGCTTCCATCACCTAGCCCCATTCAATTCAAAGTAAGAGACAACCCAATAAGCATAACATTCACCAATAATCAAACTATATAACCAATACATAATTAATGCAAAACCATCGTGAGATCTGAGACGATATCCATTGCATAGTGCGCCACCCAAGATAGTTACACATTAACCCTTTCCATAACTCCACACAATAATCCATATTAACCTTGCTATATGTGCCTCCATTCGATTTAGTAAAGTTTGCATAGTCCATTAAGCAAATAAATCGCATAACAGCTAGGACTAACACTAGTATCCATTAAAGTTTCCATTCGAAATTTTCATATAGTGTTTTATTATAGCTCAAATACATAGTTTGTTCCCTTTTGTTTGAAATATAGAACCTTTTCATAATTTCTCTTTGTTTTGATCATGCTATCATTAAATTGTCCCTTGCATATATGTGGCTAAGTAATCAATATAAGAATTAGTAACAAGTTTATAACATAACAACTATAAATAACATTCTCCTCATACCCATAGAACCTGTTCAATGTTGCAAGTGGTTACCAAAAAGATTCCACAATAATGCATTATCCACTTAACATTACGCCAAATGCAATCAGAGTGTATCATAAAAAAGGTAGGACTGTGTACTCAAGATCATAACAACAACACAATGTGTGTCATATGTCTATCCTTGTGCCTCTAGTTTACAAGGGGGTCCCACCTACTAGTATTATATTATTAGCATAGTTAAATAATAGAGCTTTAGAAAAACTTTGGGGGCGGATTTCATCATTATGATTTTAATCGTCAACAGGGATCAAAATTCAAAACACTAAAGAATACTTAAATGCATATTTGAAGAATGATAAAGGATTCTTCATAGATGAAGTTGCTATGTTTGTAGAAAAATTCTCAGCAATGACAGATCATAGGATAAAACATGAAGGTTTGTCCTCCTAAATCCGTATGAAACAATTAAAGGAATGTTTGATTGAAAGAATTAATACATTAAATGGGTTGTTAAATCAATTAAAATAACTATCATGAAAATAGATTGAGGCATACTCAAAGATTATTGGTTTGGATATTGTGGGAACTACTATTGAAGTTTCAAATCCAAGCTTGATATAAAATTGAATGATCACAAGCAGAGAGCAATTTGAAGAGCAAGTCGAAAATTTGAAGAAATCATCGACTAAAAAATTTGATAGTATGATTGAGTATACTTATGATGACATTGATAATTGGCTTGTTGAGTACACAAATAAGAATGAGGACATTGAGACTATATTTCAAAATTCATCTATTGACCATAGAGAAATTGAAAGTGAATTGTTAAATATCAAAGTAAAGCAAAAATTGATCGTTTCCCCCTTAAGGGGATATATTCAAGAGTGGTTAAACAAGTCTATAATCAAGATTTCTAAATTTCCAATGGAAGAAGTTACAATCGGCCACTGAACCGCAATAGGAAAAGATATAAAGGGAACATTAACAAGCAAATGAGGGAGGTATATTCCATTACAATAAGTCCATACTGATTACATGCCTTCTTCCTTATCAGATTTCATACAATTATATTTATTCTTTCATTGGAAAAGTATAACCAAATTTCTAATAGCTTCCTTCTTGTCTTCTTTCCAGATCCTGTTGCTCGTGCTCCACTACATGCTCTTCTCTTCATCATATTTCTTGTAAATATTTTCATGGTCCATGAAAGCCCCAATCCCATTGCATTAATGGACAAATGCCTTTAAATTTCAAGTATTGTAATAAACATTATCATTTTTGAGAAATTCCAGAGAACTATGTCGGGATAGGTTTTGATTGTATTTTATAACTCTGAGTTTTGAGTATAAGATATTTGAAGTCAATCTATCAAAATATTTGTTTGAGCTTAATAACTAGTACTCTTTGAAAGTTATTTTGTGCCATTAGACCATTTATTTTATTTGAATGTGATCGGAATTTTCATGAAACTGTGATGGATGAGAGAATTTTATCATTTTTTATATTGTGTAGTGTTTAAGGTCCCCGGTCCACTTCTCATGAATTCTCCATATATTTATATTTTATTTGTTAGTATTTTGAATTTTATTGAGCCATAAAGAGTTGGATTCAGTCATTTGACATTATCTTATATTATTTTTTATATCAAAATATTTAAATAAAATCATAAGCCAAAGAGGAGTACCACCTCTCTAAAAATGTAGGGGGATTCATATGCTCGTGAGGTTTCCATTTCTGTCCTGACAGATTCAAACGTCAACATGGTTTCCCCATTTGCACAAAAGGAGAACTCCCCATTTGTAAAGTTAGAGATGTGGGTTGAGTAGCTTGTGTAAATGTGGTTGATTGAATGATTTGACTATTGACCATATGACCAATGGGACGACCAAGTAAAAAACTTGGTGTGTGCATATGTGGTAGTAGTGAAGAAGGAGTATTATCTGACCCATGTGCAAAGGGATATGTACTCGCAAGTGGTTGTATCGGGGTAATTTGAGTCAATTTTGTTCCTATTAAAGAAGAAGCACCAACAATATTGATCTACATCCCTGTAAGGTCAACTACATGAGTTTTGGATAGAGGAAGTGAAACTCCCAATCCCTCTGGAAAACCAAATGTCAATGGGTTCATGCCAAAAGATGGTCTAGTGGTTGAATTGGTTGGTAAACGGTAACAAGAATAAGTATCAAGAAATCTCGTGGATGGTTTTTCAATGAGTAGTGGGTTGAGTGGATCAATAAAAAGGGCATTTGGGTAAAATGCAAGGCCTTCCATGAAGGTTGTGATAGATTCTTCTACGTGTTGGCCACTTCCAGGAGCTACACTCCCAGTTTCAAAAGTTTGTTCTTCAACCATTCCTTCGTAAGAAAGGTCATGTTTAGGTTCCTAAAATTTAGGATCCAAACCTTGCATTCTATGATATCTTTGAAGCCATTGATCAACCATGGTGAAATTAAAATGACAATTCTTAAGGACAACTGCAAACCCCAAAAGAACACACCCTTAAAAAATATCTACAGGTAATGAACCAAGCAACAATAGAAGGATATTCTAAAGAATGGATATCAAGCCATCAACGAAGATACGAGAAGCAGTTACCATGACCTCCATGTAACAACCCTTCTTAGTGCAAGAAAACCTCGCTTCGTGGGGTCACCCTCCAAGGGTACTAATAGTGTGATACGACTTCTGCCCCAAGTACCATGGGAATCCCCCCACAGTAACCTATGTAGGTACCTAGGAAAGGCCACTAAGTTCACCAACTCATAGTTGGCCTCCGGGGGGGTATAGTCGATATTCTGGACCGAACGTATGGGAAAGATAAAAAAGTATGAAATTCTTCAAGAGAACTGAAGAAAAGTGGACTGGTAAGACTCCTGAGAACTTCGAACGGATTCATGATTCACAAAGCACTGAGACCAAATGAAACCGGTAGCTTCTCAAGAAAAACCCCCAATATACACTATTTTCACTACGATTAGTCAATATTTGGAGGGGTAATCTCCGCTTCTCTTCTACACGCGACCTCGTGTGTATCCCCTGTGTTAGAGGGGGTTCTAGAATATACCTAGAAGACAGTTAGATTTGAAAACTCTTTAGTGTTCTACAGTCTTGTTGAGTAATCTTGGACAATTTACTGACTTTTTCCTAGTCCAAAGATTCTAACCCTATGCTATTGTTGGTGTACTAAAAACCAAAAAAATTCTAGTTGATTTTATTAGCATGCTGGTTGAGTTTAATGGATTTTGTTACTCAGAAAGGTCCACAGAGATGAAAGTAATGACGTGTGAGACTTGAATCCAATAGAATGCAAAAAGAATGAAATGCAATCATTTCTTTTCTATGAATTTTATCTATGAGAAGGAGAAGATTTATTTTCTTCTTAACAAACACTCAATATCATGCAACTTTTCAAAATAATTCCAAACTATCAAACAAAGTTGAAATCCTTAAGAAAATACAAGACTAGTTGTTTCAAGACATGTACCAATTTTTTTTCCTAAGAATGCATAAATTCTTTGTTTGATTGTATGTGCAATGAAGTCTCTTCAAATGAAAAACTTGTATGCTTCCTATAGTTCAATGAGAATGAAATAAATCAATGTTTGACACAAAGGAACATGAAGAAAAAAAGAAGAAAAAAGTGCACTCAAAAGTTTTATGAGAACTTAAAGAAATCAAGCATGAGATAACTTGTTCAATCAAGGACTCAAAATATGTAAAAGAGAAAGAAGAAGATAACTCTTTGAAATCCTAAGAAATGAGCAGCATAAATCAAATATTAAGTTGAGTTGTAGCAAATAATAGAGTCTCAAGCATTCAAAAGACCAAAGCTTTCTAAACAAGGCAACAAAGAAACTAAAAAAAAAAAACCTTTTCAATTTCAAGTTAACAAAACTTCAAAAACAATTAATTTATCAAAAATTTGAAGACTTTCGGGATGAAGATCAAACTACTAGAAGGAAAAAACCAAGGGATCTTGTTATCCCAAGGTAATCATACAATTTCGCAACTTAAAGAATTTGCAAACTCAAGGGAGGTAAAATAAGTGATAAATGTCAATCTCTTAGACAAACAAATTCAAAACCAAACATACAGGACTTTGGAACAAAGCCTCAAATCGGAGGACTGATAAAAATAGGGAAAAAATTCTTAAAACCAAGAAAAAGAGGAGATCAACGCTCCTATAAGAAGGGAGACAGGGCATTGAATAAGGGTCAACTCTCTATGAAACACTATGGGGGAGAATTGATAATGGTAATCAATGCTCTGTGAGACACTATGGGGGAGAGTTGATGCTTGGAAGTGTTAGAAAAACACCAAAATTTTCCCAGACTCAGTAGAGGTTAGGCCAATGACTCTGTAAACTTCTCAATGAAGTAGAGGGAAGATTAATGATTCAAAATCAAGCATAAAACAATATCAAATCACAAACAAGACTCAACAAGGACTAGACGAACCAAGGGAAGACTAGTCAATGTTCTTCCCCAACAGAGTCTCCTTTTTTCTATTGTAATAAATTTCGCCTTGTGGACAGGTTGAACTCACCTTTGGACCAAGACCCCTTACTTGGTCCAAATATAGAATCAAACAAATGGAAATTAACGTCTCTTTATACCTATCTTGACTAATGGAAATGAGAAGGAAGAGAATGTGTCATACCTTTTTACAATGGTCACCCTCGCTGCTCCAACCTATGACCTTGATCTCCAAGATCCTAGACACAAGACAAGACCTATAATGGACAACAAGGAATCTCCTTTTTCTACTCTATATGGTTAGAAAAAATAGATCTATCTACGATGACTGAAACAAAATACACAAGCATATGTTTGAACACATGAACTTGAAGGGAACATGCCAAGTTTATATTAATGGAAAGACAATAAATAAAGCACTTACAAATCACCTTTGATGTTACAACAACCTCTCCAAGCTCTCCAATCCAACCCTTGCATTAATTTCTTGATATCAAAATGATGATGCTTCAATGATTCCTCTTCCCTTTTCACCATGGAAATGCCCTCATTATATAGGGTTAAGAGGCTTAACCATCATGGGATATTTTAGGAAATGGTTGAGGATTTTACTCCATAAGTTGGGATTTGGATTCTTTAGGTTTCCTAGGATGGAGCCAATTAGGGTGACTTGAATCCTTGACCCAAAAAAAATTGAATCTCCTTAGACATATAACTTAGAAAAATGTGGGATAGTTACAACCTCCTTTGACCACATCAACGCTCCCTCAAAACTGAACAAAAAACATTGGAAATTCTCCCTAATCATGGGAAGGGGAGCATTGGTAAGGGTTCAACACTCCCTATACATGGGAAGGGGAGCGTTGACCTTCAAAACCCTCCAAAAATGGTCAAAATTCCAAGTAAAAGGCATATTTCTGGCTTCCAAACGATGGGTTTCTTCCTCCAAGATGACTTCGGGATTATGAAAAATGTTCTTTCATGGTTTCAATGGGTTGTGACACTTATTAAAGTGCATGCGATACTTAGTAAGATGCATACAACACTTGACAAAGTGCATGCAACACTTAGGAAGGTGCATACGACACTTGTGACACTAGGTCGACACTTAAGTGTGAAATTTTGGTGTGTTACATGTGGATGAGGAGGGTTTGGCTCTTCCTAGTAAAGGCAAAGGGAAGTCTAAGAAGAAGGGCTCCGGGAGTGGAGAAAGTGGCAAGAAGAAGAACATTGGATTTTTAAAAGTCAAGTGCTTCAACTGTCACAAGCTTGGACATTTTTCCTCACAATGTTCTGAGAAGAAAAGAGTAAGCCACATATGGAAACCTATGCAGGTGTAGAGGAATTTTGTAAAATATTTGAGGAGTATTTCTGCCTTGTTCCATGTATGTTGAGATCAACTGCTCTAAGTGTGTGGTATGTGGAAATTGGTGCCTCTTCTCATATTACAGGGTGTAAAGAGTTCTTCAGCAATTTGCAGGAGGGAGGCGTGAAACTCCATATTGATATAGGTAATGTTGCATGCCATAAGGCACAAGGAATTGGTACTGTGACATTTTGGAGGGATTTTGGTAAATCCCTTCACTTTACTGACGTGTTATATCTTCCTAGTCTTACCAAGAACCTCATCTCAGTTTCTACCTTGGAGGACAAAGGATTTGAGGTGACCTTCCGTGGAGGGAAGGTGCACAATAGACCATAGGGGTCTACAACCAAGATGGATAAGGTGATTGGGGTTCACATTGAGAAACTATACATGTTACAGTTTGAGTCATCAAAGGAATTGGTTGACAATGTCATAGATTTGGGAGAGTCATGGCATAGACGAATGGTGCATCTACATCATGGTGTGTTTTGACACTTGAGATAGGAAGTCACATGATTTCCACAGTTTGCAACAGAGAAGCATGACCCATTCAAGGGTTGTGATATGGGAAAGTATGCAAAAAAATATTTTCCATCTAGTGAGCATAGGTCTAAGGGGATCTTGGATCTAATACATTATGATGTTCTTGGTCCAATGAGTGTACAATCATTTAGTGGCTTTAGCTACTATGTGATATTTATTGATGACTACTCTAGGAAGACATGGATATACTTCCTAAAGACCAAGGATGAGTTCTTTGACATGTTCAAGGAGTTTAGGTCTCTAGTAGAGAACTAGACTAGGAGGAGGATTCAAGTGTTGATATCATACAACGGGGGTGAATATACCTCCAATGATTTTGTTGAGTAATGCACAATAGAAGGGATTAAGAAGGAGCTCATTGTTCCTTACAATCCTCAGCAGAATGGAGTGTCATAATGTAAAAACAATACCATTGTTGGAGAATTTTTTATGATGATTCATGATCAGGGATTGTCGATGTTATTGTGGGCAGATCCATGTCTCACAATTGTATACATTCAGAACATGATTTCCCATAATATACTGGGGAATTTGACACCCAAATAGGTTTTTACAGGTACGAGGCCATATGTGAGTCATTTACGCATATTTGGGAGTGTCTTTTATTTTCATGTCCCTTCATGGAAGAGGAAAAAGATAGATCACATAGAAGAAAGGGGGATATTGGTTGGTTATAGTGAGGTCTCCAAGGCCTAGCACTTATTTGTTCTATCACTCAAGAGGGTTGTGGTATGAAAGGATGTGAAGTTTGAGGAGGAGAGAGCCTATAGGAGATCCATAGATATGCCAACATAGGTAGAGGACCAACAGAGATAGGACTCGGGGGTGAAGAATGAAAGGTTATAGGTACAGATTTCAAGATCAAAGGGACATCCACACGGTACAGGTACATGTACAGGTGTTGAAAAATAGATTAGTGGACAAGAAAATCAAGGTATTGATAAGGAGTATGAGCAATGTGAGGTTGCTCCACAATATTCACATACTAGGCCATGACCTAAGTGGTGCAATTCCACAGTTAGTGATTCCAGACAAGTTTGGCCTCTTGAGAGCTCCATGAGACAGAGTAAACCACCAGATATATTTGACTACATGGCACTCGTGATAGATCTTATAAATTTTGAGACTTCCACTTGTGAGCAGGCTACACATCATGGAGTGTGGAAGGAGGGAATGATGGAGGAGTATGCCTCCATTATGAAAAATGATGTATGGGAGGTGGTTCCCAGGCCTGAGGGAAAATGGGTGGTTGGTTCCAGATGGCTATCCAAATTCAAGCATGCGACATATGGAAACATGGATAATTATAAAGCGCCCTTCGTGGCCAAGGGGTTTTCGTAGAAAGAGGGAGTTAATGATACTTTTTCCATGGTGGCTAGGTATTCATCCATCTGAGCAGTGATTTCATTAGAAGTAGAGATGGGTTGGCACGTTCATCAGATGGACGTGAAGATTACCTTCCTCAACAAAGTTATTAAGGAAGAAGTCTGTATTGAACATCCTTAGGGGTTTGAGGTTGGTGACAAAGAGACACATGTTTGTAGGTTGAGACAAGCCTTGTATGTGCTCAAGTAGACACCTCGAGCATGGTACTCGAGGATAGAAAACTACTTGAGAGATATGGGTTTCCAACGGAGTGAGGTTGATTTGAACCTATATTTTCTAATAGGTGAGGTGCCTCTCATAATGGTGCTATATGTTGATGATCTCTTTCTTATAAGAGATGAGTATCTGAATGTAGAGTGCAAGGGAAACCTTGCAATAGAGTTTGATATGAAAGACCTTGGGTTGATGCATTACTTCCTTCATTTGGAGGTTTGGAAATAGGATGGGTTCTTCTTCTTGGGATAGGGAAAGTATATTGTGGATATCTTGCGCAAGTTCAAGATGACAGGTTGCAGGCCCATGTCCATGCCTCTAGTGACATATTAGAGGAAGATTGATGTGTCTAGTTCATAGATAGTTGACCCCACCATCTATCGTCAGTTGATTGGGTCACTCATGTATCTGGTCAACACTAGGCCATATATAAAATTTGTTGTTAACTCCCTGAGTCAGTTCATGGTGGACCCTCAGAGAGTGCATTGGATAGTTGCGAATCATGTACTTTGGTACTTGAGAGGTACAATGGAGTATGGGTTGTTGTATGAGCACAGTGGTGGAGTGAGATTGGTAGGTTTTACAAATGTTGATTAGGAAGGATGCACAGAGGAAAGGAAGAGAACTTTAGGTTGTTGCTTCAACATTGGATCGGGCATTATTTCATGGTTCAACAAGAAGCAGAGATTAGTGGCATTAAGATCTACTGAGGCAGAGTACATGGAAGCTAGTTTAAGAACATGTGAGGCACTATGGTTGAGGAATTTGTTCTTTGGAATGTTCGGTGTGGGGTTAGAGGCTACTATGAAACATTGTGATAATTAGAGTGGCATCAGGCTCTTTGAGTATCCCGTGTTTCATGATCGTAGCAAGAATATAGACATCCACTATCACTTCCTACGAGATTGTGTATAGAAGGGGGTTGTGAAGCTTCAATACATTCAAATTGATGATCATATGGAAAACACATTTACCAAGGCACTGAGCAGACACAAGTTTGAGAAGTTCAGAGATAAGATGGGGTTGGTGAATAATCCCTTCCTTGTTAAGAGGGAGTGTTGATAATAGTAAATCATAAGGTCTTCTTCCATGTGTGGTGTCCTATCATGGTAGAGGACAATGAAACTTAGCTAAGTTGAAGTGTTGATATCTTTCCTAAAGTTTACTTAGGAAAAAGTCACTTAAATGTGTTATATTTTAATGTTGACTTATTGAACACTTTTTTATAAAGTTAAAAGTGAAAATAATTTAAGTGATGGTATTTTAATATTGGCCATACATCTCATTGTGAGAATGAAGGTTGATCTCAACCATTAATAATTTTGGAAATAAGGTATTTTGCTTGATCAATGGAAAAAAAGAAATCAACTTAGTGGTTGGGCATATTATTCACTTGAGAGAGGGAAATTTTCAGGAGAGAGAATAATATTTCTCAAGGGTTTGTTGGAGGAAGTTTGTCGAGAGGACGAAGGAGATTTTTCACAGGTGGATCGACTTCATCTCAACATTTTGTTGGTTAAGGAGATTGATTATCTTCCTGACTCATAGGTTTTTATTTTCAACCGTGTTTATACCCCATGAAGACTTTATACCCTAGAATATTGTACACCCCTCCACGTGGGGGATTTGCAGGGGGGATGGCCCCCCCTACGAAGTTCGAGGGAAAGTGAAGGAAAAATTGTCGTGTAAATGTTTATTGTAATTTCATAGTAAATATGGACCATTCATTATAAGGTTGCAGATTTGATGGTATAAGTTATGTTAGGGTTTTTTTTCCCTAGAAGGAAACCCTCTTTTATTAGGGAAATGTATTGCAACTATGTATCATTGCGAATATTATATTCTGAGAGAGGATACTGTGAGAGAAATGAGATGAAGTTACATCAGGTGTGTTATTTCCCTTCATTTGCTGGATAATAAAAATGAAGGACCTAGATATTTCTCTAGTGGATGTAGCCCACACTAGGTGAACCACATATACGTGTGTCTCTATTGTATTTTGTATCTTCTGTGTTTTATTTCCACATTTTATTTTATTTTATTTATCTGTGATCCTTTTTTTCTAACAACTAGTATTAGAGAAAGGTAACTCGCAAGAAAAGAGGGTTCCTGGTTCGAGTGGGAGAAATGGCGGAAGATGGAAAGTTTAGTTTCAAGAAATTTAACGACCAAAACTATTAGTTATGGAGATGCAGATGGAAGATTATTGATATCAGAAGAATATATTCCTATCATTGGGTGGAATAACAAAGAAGTTGATGGCCATGAAGGATGAAGAATGGGAGGTTCTTGATAGAAAGGAACTAGGAATGATACGGCTAAGCCTGACAACGTCAGTGGATTTCAATATTTTGAAAGAAAAGACAATGAAAGAGTTGTTGAACACATTGGCTAAACTATATGAAAAACCCTCAACATCCAATAAAGTATTTATAATGAAGAGATTATTTAATATGAATATGTCATAAGGTGGGTGTTTTGCAGATCATTTAAATGAATTTAATATGGTTACTAATCAACTAAGTTATGTAAAATTGGACTTTGATGATGAGGTCAGGGCTCTTCTAATCTTATGCTCATTGCCATAAAGTTAGAACTACTTGGTCATGGATTTAAGTAACTCTGTCTCTGGTTCAAACACTTTAAAATTTGATGATGTTGTTGGTGTTATCCTTAGCAAGGAAATGACATCAGGTAATGCGTTAAACATGGAAAACGGGGGGAGACAAAAGGATAGAAGAAAGGGCTCAAGAAACTGTGGGAACTCTAGGAAGGGAAGATCCAAATAGAGACTAAGAAAGATAGAGTGTTGGAATTGTGGGAAGAAAGGAAATATGAAGAAAGACTGCAGAGCTCCAAAAAAACAAAGAGATGAACATCGGGAGAAAAATCTGGAAGCAAATGTAATAGGTGATGTGTTACAAGATGCTTTGATTATTTTTGTAGATAATATTTCTGAGTCTTAGGTATTAGATTCAGGGGTTTCATTTCATGCCACACCCCATAGGAAACATTTTCTAGATTATGTTCAAGGTGATTTTGGACAGGTTCATTTGGGTGATGATGCACCATGCAAAACTGTTGGAATGGGAAAGGTAAAAATAAAAAAAAGGAATGGAAACCAATGGTTGTTGAAAGAGATAAGACATGTTCCATATCTAAGGAAAAATATGATTTCAACATGGAAGTTGGCAAGTTAAGGTTGTAATCCATATTTACAGATAAGGTGTGGAAGGTCACCAAAGGATCATTGGTGATAGAAAAAGGAGAGAAGGTAGGTACATTGTATTTATATACTGGTAATACTAACTCTTCTATCTCTTTAGTTTCTACAGGAGTGGATACAACACTATGGCATCATAGGCTTGGAAACATGAGTGAGAAGGGGATGTAGATAGTTCATAAAAGAAATTTGTTTCCAGATCTTAAACAAATTGATTTGGATTTATGTGAGCATTGTGTTTATGAAAAACATAAGAGAGTCAAATTTCTTAGAGTCAGAAAAGAAAACAAGAGTGAAAGGTAAGATATTGTGCATATAGAAGTATGGGGACAAACTCATATATCATCTCTTGGTGGATCTCATTATTATGTTACTTTTATTGATTATGAAACTAGAAAAAATTGGGTTATTGCATTCGAAAAAAAATCTGATGTTTTTGATAGTTTTAAGAAATGGAAATCTTTGGTTGACAATGAGACAAGAAAAAGGCTGAAGTGTCTCAGATCAGACAATGGAGGTGAATATTGCAACAAGGAGTTTGATTATTATTGTTCATACCATGGGATTCATAGAGAGAAGACAGTTCTAGTAACACCATAAGAAAATGGTGTGTCAGAAAGGATGAATAAGACAATCATGGAGCATGCAAGGAGTATGAGATTGCATGCTGATTTTCCCTTACAATTTTGGGCAGATTGTGTAGATACTACTGTTTACTTAATAATCAGAGGACCTTCAATCTCTTTGGATGGTGGAATTCCATAGGAGGTATGGATAGGTAAAAAGGTAAACTATTATTTTTTGAAGACTTTCAGTTGTGAAGGATTTGTACATATTGATAAATAAAATAGAACAAAGATTGAGGGAAAATCCAAGAAGTGTACCTTTATTGGATATAGTGTTAATGATTTTGGTGATCGCTTATGGGATTATGAAAATAAAAAATTCATTAGGAGTAGATATGTCATATTCAATGAGAAGTTCATGTAGAAAGATCATTTGCAGGGAAAGAAACTGGAAAAAGAAAAAAATAGAATACATAGTGCTTGATGAGATCACTGTAATTTTTTTTCCAAAGGTACCAGAAAATAAAAATGTACAACAACATGAGAAACAAGTACTTCAAAATCCTGCAAGTGTTGTTAGAATATCTACCAGGTTAAGTATATCCCCTGAACAATACTCTCCTTCATTGTATTATTTATTTTTGACTGATTCTGGTGAACCAAAATGTTATGAAGAGGCAATGCATGTAGACACTAAATACAAGTGGGAGAAAGGAATGAAAGAGGAAATGGATTCCCTGGAAAATAAATAGACTTGGGATTTGGTTTATTTTCCTATAGGAAAAAGAGCATTGTTGAATAAATGAGTTTACAAGTCGAAGGAAGAAGATGGAGGCAAAAAGTGGTACAAGGATAGACTTGTTGTAAAGGGGTTTGCACCAAATAAAGGTAGAGATTCTGATGAAATATTTTCTCTTGTTGTTAAAATGACTTCAATTAGGATTATTTTAAGTCTTGTGGCAGTATAAGATTTGTATCTTGAACAGTTAGATGTAAAAACAAATTTTCTCAATGGGGATTTAGAGGAAGAGATTTATATGCAACAACCACAGGGGTATGAGGTAAAAGGGAAGGAAAATTTGGTATGAAGGTTGAAGAAGAGATCGTGTGGCCTAAAGAAATATCCAAGGTAGTGGTATTTGAATTTTGACAGGTTTATGACAAAACAAGGTCATAATAGATGTCATTCTAATCACTGCTTTTATTTTAAAAGGCTGAAAATGGAAGCTATATTATCTTGCTATTGTATGTATATGGCATGCTTGTTGCAGGTTCTAATATGAAGTATATAAATGTGCTCAAGAAAAAATTAGCTAATTCATTCGTGATGAAGGATTTGGGTGATGTAAATAAAATCCTTGGTATGATAATAACAAGAGATAGGAAAAATCACAAATTGACATTGTCTCATGGTGAGTACAAAGAGAAGGTGTTGGAAAGGTTTAGAATGCAAAATGAAAAACCAGTTAGTACACTGTTGACCAACCATTTCAAATTAACTAAGGGAATGTGTCCCAAGACACAAGAGGAGATATAATACATGTCCAGGGTCCCTTATTCATCAGTGGTTGATAGTTTGATGCATGGGATGGTTTGCACAAGACTAGATATTGCACATGCAGTGGGAGTTGTGAGTAGGTATATGAAAAATCTCGGTAAATAACATTGGGAGTCAGTAAATTGGATTCTCAGGTACTTGAAAGGTACTGCTACTCATGCATTATGTTTTGGAGATTCAAACATTGTTCTACATGGATATGTTGATTCAAATATGGCAGGTGATAAATATAGTTTGAGGAGCACCACATGGTATGTTTTTACTATAGGTGGAGTAACAATAAGTTGGATTTCAAAACTGAAAAAGGTTGTTTCACTTTCAACAACAAAGGTAGAGTATGTTGCTGCTACAGAGGCTAGTAAAGAGATGATTTGGTTACAAAGGTTTATGGAGGAATTGGGGAAGAAGTAAGAGAATAACAAGTTATACTGTGACGGAGAGTTCCATTCATCTTGAAAATAACTCAACCTTCCATTCAAAGACTAAACATATGCAACTCAGGTACCATTTCATATGATCTGTCTTGGAAGATGGAAATTTGAAGTTGGAAAAGATACACACTAGCCATAATCCTACAGACAAGTTAACAAAGGGAGTAACCAGGGAGAAAATGAGTTCCTTCTCAGTTTCAGTTGGTATTCAAGCATGAAGGTGAAGATAAAAAGTTTTCTAGTTCTAAGAAGTATCATAGTCCAACAGATATAATAGCGGTGGAGTTTTTGAGATCAGTCTCCAAGTGGGAGATTGTTGGTTGTGAAGCCTAATTATCTTCCTGGTTCAGAGGTTTTTGTTTCCATTCGTGTTTATACCCCATGAACACTTTACACCCCAGGACACTTTACACCCCTCCATGTGGGGGAGTTGCAGGGGGGTATTTCCCCCTCTGCAGGGTCTGGGGGCAAGTGGGGTTCAGGGGAGAAGCCCCCGATGGAAAAAATTCCTTGTAAATGTATATTGTAATTTTATAGTAAATCTGGACCATTCATTATAAGGTCACAAATCTGACGATAGAAGTTATGTTAGGGATTTTTTACCTAGAAGGAAACCCTATTTTATGAGGGAAATGTATTGTGGCTATGTATCATTGTGAATATTTTATTACGAGAGAGAAGACTGTGAGAGGAAGAAGAGGAAGTTACAACAGGTGTGTTGTAGGTTGTATCCCTTCATTTTCTAGATAATAAAAGGAAGGACCTGGCAATTTCTTTGTTGGACGTATCCCACATTAGGTGAACCACGTATATCTGTGCCTCTATTGTATAATGTATCTTTTGTGTTTTATTTCCGTATTTTTATTTTATTTTATTTCTCCATGATCTTATTTTTCTAACACATTTTTAGAAGCCGTACAATTCATATTTGCAGAGTCATCGTATAGTAACACAGATCTTATGTAGACAACCGTACAACACTATATAGGTGATGTAGAGGCTTACACAGGATATTTTTAGAGCTAGGTTTGGATCTCTAATTTGACAGAGGGTCATACGATTTTTTGAGAGGGTTTTTACTAGGGTTTTTCTCAGTCATTTGGAGAAATTGATTTGTACTATAAGAGATATTTGTATTCTTTCTGATACATAATAAAAATCCACAAATAGAAGAATGAGTTTTCCCATATTGGGTTTTATCTGGGGTTATTTACCCAAAAATATTTGTGTCTCTCGTGGTTGTGATTGTTGTTATATTCTTCATTGTTGATCAGATTTATTTTCTGCTACGAATTTAAAAATTTGTGAAGAAACCTAGTTGTAGCCACTAAAGAACAATTTCAGAAATTTAAATTAAAAGGAGGAAACAATTTTTGAGTGAAATATTGTTGGAAATATTGGTTCATTTTGATGGGTTTTAGAAATTTCACAGAACAAGAACAACGTGATTTCGTGGAACTCATAAACTAAAGTTGCATTCAAAATAAATCTAAGGACGACTTCTAAGCTATCCTTCACACACTGCAAAGTAAAGGGAAATATACATTATATTTCTATTGTTAAGACATAAATTTGTTCTGATACTTCAATTATGTAGCATCAACATTAGTAGCATGATCTAAAATTAATTTAAGTGGGAAATAAAACTAAAATGAAACATAGTAACCTATATATGTATATATTCAGGCATCATTAGACAATCTAAACATTATAAAAAATAAACTAAACTGATAATCATAAATCATCAAACTAAGATAAAATATATATAGAAAAAGAAATG
>JZKD02S1594356.1:508488-535373 GCA_000966675.3 Picea glauca
TCACAGGCTCTCTCTTGGCTCTGCTCCCTCTTGCTCCTGTATGAATGAATGAGGTTCTGAATAATAATACAAAGATACACGGGAGGGTGTCTATACTCCGTTTTCCCTCTCTAAATCTAAACTGTCTAATCTACAGTTAATTCCTATCTAACAGCATTAATTCACATAAATGCCTTCCTATCTACTAATACAATACAACTGCGCTTGGCTTTGAATGCCTCATCCAAACGACGACGCAACAATCTCCAAAGCATTTCAAAAACGGGTGCGCTGGCACTGTCCAGCTGTATGATCTTTCTCCGTGCGCGCTGGCTCGCTTAATGGTGTGCAGATGCTCCTGCATCACTAGCTATGCTCTCTCCATAAACAGTAAAACACAAATTTATATATATAAACAAATCGTTATTTCAATAATCAATATGTTCTTCCATACGCTTCGAGTATACAAAATTTAACATTTTAATATACAATAAAATACAACAACCAAATACTGTGACCAGAGGTTTGATGATATGTGAAGATGGTTCTCAACTTGGAAATTGACGCTACATCCCTTCCTTTTGCCTGCTAATCAATGACTTCACCGATACCTCCCAACCAACGCTAGAGGTACTCTTCTTCCCGCTTATCCCCCCGAGCCACAAAGGGGTCACACACAAAAATTCAAATTAATATCTAGCTCAAGCTTTCCCTCGCAATCAAAGGTTTCCACCTCCTATGCAAAACTTGTAGCCCAACTCACACAAGAAAACTAGTCACAAGAAATTTTCACAGCATATCAGTCATCCAACCATAGGGTCATTTCCTCTTTACTCTTTCTTCTTTTTATAAGAAAATTTGTCTTGATAGTTGTCAATTCATGCATAATTAAATTTTTTCTTAACAATTAAATTAGATATTATTCACCCTCAACATATGTAACACTTCCCTTAAGTTGCACATGTTTTAATTTCTTTTAATTAAATAAATTTTCAATTTTTACTCACCCCCACAATTGGTTCCTAGATTTTCTCGTAGTTGTCCCTTAATTGCCCCAATTTCTCCTTTATTGCATATCCTAACTAATTTATAGTTGGTATTTGATTATGAATCTTCTCTTAGTTAGGATTTAGAGTCTAGTTGACTTAGAATTCTAACGACATGTTGACACCACATTTCCTCATAAAATAATTTATTTTAATTAAAAAATATTTTTATTAGTTTCATGCACACATTGTGCACATGTCTTAAATTTTATTCTCCCTTTTCTATATTTTATTTAGTCTAATTTCCCTTAGAACCCTTTCTAAAAATTCATTTAGGCATAACAATTAGAGCTATATTTTATTATGTTTCCTTTTTATTAATTAATATAATTTATATTCTCATTTCTAAAAAAATATAAGTATTCAATTTTATTCTCTAATTCTTTTAAATTTTTATTAATTTCTATCGAAGTTTCATTTTATTAATTGCATTTTAGATTAACCTGTGACGTGCCCTTCAAGATGAACCTATGTGCTCCAGGGGTGTCACTCACCATGTTGACTTAGTTTGAAATTTGTCTGATGCTTAGAGTCAGTTCTCCACTTGTCGACCTTGTGTGAGACTAAGGACTTACTGCGGAATAAGGAATATGCCTTATTGCTTTCCCCTAAAAAATACTCATGAGCGATTGTCTCAATCTGCCCTCATGACATCATGAACCTCTTAGGAACAAGGTAGTTGTTACCCTTAAGTTCAGGTCACGGTGGGAGTGTTATTAGGCTGTGACAAGGACGTTGCCACACCTCTCTCTAATATATATGATATCTGTGTATGACCCCTTTACTCCATATGTGAGTCAGATTAGCAAGTGTCATCATGTCTGCATCCACTGACAAAGATAATATTAATAACTCTTATACATGAAATATATAACTGAAATCATCATCATTACACATGCATAATAAATTCAAGTACTCATAATCAAATTCAATAGTCCACTCCCTGACTCAATCTGGAGTCTAAGGTATTATGTCGATTCCATAAGCATCCTCATCGTGTCATGTTTCATGCACACTCAAGAAATCTTATCATAATCTTATCATAGTATATTGATGAAGTATGTATTGATTGATGTCAAGTGGAATCATAGTCATATGATGTCATTGACATGATTCATAGATGAAGATGGATTGATGTGGTTTCATTGGTAAATGATGCATTGTTGGATTGATGTAAATATGATTCATTATTGTCTTATCATGGTTGATAAGGAGTACAAATGGATGAAATCCAAAGTGGTCCCCTTGTGGTGAAATCCTTAATGGGAAGACGCTTTATGATTGAGTCATCCTAATTGTCATTGATGCCAAAGGTTTAATTAATTGATGTCAAGGGATTGATTGATGCCAAAGGATGATTAAATGATGTCAAAGGTCAAAGGTTTGATGTATGTCTTATCATAGTATATTTATGAGGTATGTATTTATTGATGTCAAGTGGAATCATAGTCATATGATGTCATTGACATGATGCATAGATGAATATGGATTGATGGATAGATGAATATTAAATGATGCATTGTTGGATTTATGTAAAGATGATTCATTATTGTCTTATGATGGTTGATAAGGAGTAAAAATGGATGAACTCCAAAGTGGTCCCCTTATGGTGAAATCCCTCATGGGAAGATGCTTTACGGTTGAGTCATCCTAGAAGTATGGTTGGATAACCCATGATTATATGTGGAATAATGAGATGAAGATCAGTGAAGTTGTTGGTGAAACTATCCTAGATGGATAGTGCTTGTCATGTCATTTCCGGTGATATGTGGAATGTCACATAACTCCTCATGGTTTGAGAGTTATGTCCCTATGAAGATGAAGGACCCTCATATGTAGGCTTGAAGCCCCAAAAGGTCAAATAAGTCAAAGTGCTTGAAAAGAAGAAATTATTATTTAAATGGTAAAGAAAAGTGACAAAGTCAAGGAGGATTATTTAAATAGTAAAGTGAGGTGAAAAAGTCAAGGAGGAATATTTAAAGTGGAGAACTTTCTAATTATGGAAAGTGGTTAACCGTAAAAATGTGGAAAATAGGTTAAGTGACCTAGAAATAGGTTAAGTGACCTAGAATATGCTTCTAAGGAAGCTTCTTGGAGAGTATAAATAAGAGGCAAGGGTCTCTTGTGGATGAAACTCTCTTGTGAATCTCTTGAGAATGTGTTGAATATTTATTCTGAGAGAGAGAGGAGATCTGGAGGATCTCATGGACGCATCAAAGTTTCAACAAGTCTAAGATCATAACAACAAAAGTCTCGAAAGTTCAGAAACCCTAGTTTTTGAGGTATATGCGGGATGTAGTGAGCCAGGGCACGTACATACGTGGGTTGAATGAGGACATGGCACATACAGTGCATGAATTCATGAAGACTTGTGGCTAAGTTGATGACAGGATCTTGAAGACTGAAGCAAGTTCCATATCTGCATTCTATGGGCTCAGATCTGCCATAGAAATTATGGTATGGTTACATTGTTCTCTTGATGGATACTCTTGCTTGTTGTGTAGTGAATGCTTAAGGAATTCTTGGTATGGATGTTGTGATGTGGTTTGTGTTGGTTGATGGATTGAGCAACACTCTTATGATTTAGTACTGATATGATTTCCATAATATGTTGATTGCTTATACATGATTGAGAAGCATGCATATTGTATGGTTGAGGAGGATGAGTAAGTTGTTGGAGATCTTGGATGTGTTGTGATTGGTTATGAATTAGATTGGACATTGAAAGACAGAAGAGAATGTGATTGAAGGTTGCAGAGGATCTGAGTTTATCTTGAAGAGAAAACCCTAAGAGCTCAGAAGTGATACACAGGTTGTAGTACATACTGGCCACATACATACACGAGTTGTACTACTGGTAGGGCACGTACATACATGTGTTGCACTACTGACAGGTCACGTACCTATTGACAGATTGATATTTGTTGAGGATTGTTGCCTCATCTCAGTTGGTGATGAGGGTGTAAGTTGAGTCTTGCATTATAGAGCTGGTTCTCTTATAGAGTTGTACTCTATTCAGTTGTTGCTTGTACAAGGAACACAAAGAACAAAATTGTACATACATCTTGTGTTCTTTGTGTTCCTTGTGGTGATGATTTATTCATGATATGTTGTTGATATATGTTCACATTTAACTGGTTATAAATGACAACAATAAGTAATGAGTTAATAGTGATTGCTAACTAATGCATTTTGTGAAGGGGAAGTTTTGGGAAAAGGAGCCATACACTGTTCACCCCCCCTCTCAGTGTATTCAGTATGTCCAACAATTGGTATTAGAGAAGGCCTTCCCTATAAGTCTTAACAATCTTGGAGGAGATCCATAGACACACAAATGGATGATGAAGTTCCAATCCTTGATGAGGAAAATTATTCTACATGGAGAATACAAATGAGAGTGCATTTGAAGGAAATGGGAGTAGGTATTTGGAAGGAAGCCATTGGTGGATTAGTTTCCTTGAAGAACAAGTCAAAGTTTTCAACTCAAAGGGAAGGAAAGAAGAATGACGCATTGGCTGTCAAAACCATTCTTAGTGGAATCTCAAGCTCTATCAAATAGAGCATAGGAAAATGCACTTCCGCCAAGGATCTATGGCTAAAGCTAGAGGAGACATATCAAAGAAAGAAGGAAAATATTGAAGACCACTCCATCAAGATCATAAAAGGTAAATAATATCCAAAAAAGCTTGATTGCATTATTTCTAAATGTGATGATGTTGGTAAAAAGGAAGATCTTGAAGACAATTCAAATGAAGGAAAAGAATCATGTGATGATGTTGGCAAAGAGAAATATCTTGAAGACATTTCAAATGAAGTTAAAGAATCCTCAAAGACCCTTGATTGCAATAATTCGAAATGTGATGATATTGAATATTTCTCTACAAGTGAAGAGGAAAATCTAGAAGTAGTTTGGATAGAATCAATTGATTTTTATCCCATGGTAGAAGTAGAAGAAAAACTATTGGAGCTTAAAGAGAAATTTGAAAGAAGTCTATATGAATATAGCAATGATCACTATTATATAGACTATTTCTATCTTTCGGATAGCACTAAAAAGGTTCTTAAGAAGAGTCAAAGGAACATCTTGAAGTTAAAGGAAATGCTCAAGGAACAAGAAGAGAATAATAATACTCAATTAGAAGAAAAGGAAGAATAGATCACAAGACTAAAGAATGAAAAAGAAGATAAGAAGGTAGATGATGATATGAGAAAAAGTTTTGAAATTATTGTCCATCTTAAGACCCAAATTGAAGAATCCAAAAGGGTAGAAGAACTATTAAAGTATCAAGTAAATGAAAAAGAAGAGTCATGTCATAAGTTAGAAGCTAAAGTTATTGATCTTAGAAAGAAAGTAGAGAAGTCAAACAAATTCTTGAATATCTCACAAATCTTAAATGAGATCTTGGAAAGTCAAAGATCACCAAATGATAAATCAGGTCTTCGATACAAGAGAGAAGCTACACATGTTGAAGAAAGCACCTCAAAGAAGCATGAGGTAAGTCCCTCGCTCTCAAAGGATGAAGACAATGTTGAAAATCAAACATCTACACAAGGCAAAGAAAATTTCAAAGGAACAAAGCAAGGAAGAAATCAAGAAGCCATCCTTACACCTCAAAGAAGATGGACACCAAAGAAAAGGTATGAAAGTGTTTTTCATGGTCAATGTTATTCATGTAATGAATATGGTCAAAAATCTTTGGAATGCATATCTTATGAAAGGAGAAATAATGGAAGATTTTATAACACCATAAGATGTTGGAGATGTGATCAGGTAGGACACATTGCTAGTCACTATCACAACATGAGATTCTATAGCGGTAGTGGATTTGGCCACAAATCCCAGGATTGCTGGAACACAAGACGAAATTCCATGATGAGGTCTTCATATAGCATGACTAGAAGAAAGAATTAAGTTAGGAAGGGAAACATCTTTGAAAAGATAGAAGCTCAGAGCTCAAGTTCTGAGAAGCAAGGACACCTTCAAAAGTGGGTGAAGAAGACTGAACAACCAGAGTAGAATAGAATCCTTGAGGGAGACTCAAGTGTGTCATCTACTAAAGCATACACGGGTGACAATGGTGATAGTCACGTACATACACATGATGACCTTGAATAGGTTGCGTACATACGTGAGCTGTCTGTGCAGCAGGCTGCGTATATGTGGTAAAGCCTAGGAAAAAGGGCTATGCACATGGGTTGCATCTTGATGTGATGGCATAAATCTATGATGCAGGGTTTGACATAGTTTGTTGCATGTTCTAACATTGTTTGTTGCAGGTTTTCATGATTACATATTGGATTATGTAATGTGATGATATAAAATGAAAGGCTATCTTGGGTGCTTAGTATTTTCTGTAGTGAATGGAGGATTGGGGCTGATCTGTTGGGGTACATGGCTGGTACATATTTGAGTTTCATTGATATATCTTATGATGTATTATTAGAAGCATATTTGTTGGATATCTTGGTGCATGTATTTGCCATATGGTTGGACTACATTTTGGTACATGTAGTTGGTGAGTCGATGAGGTGATCATGTTGTACATAATTGATGAGTGTGATCCATTGTTGATGCATGATTGATACACCTCTAGTAAATTGGTAGAGGCACCTACTAGCAGGTTGATTGACACATGTTTTATGGTGGATTTGGCATACATGCATGAGGATTCATTTTTGCATGGTTGATGTACTTTCTTGGTACAAGTGGTGATGTACATGTTTGGTACACTCATAGATGGTATCTGTTTGGATGATAGTATTTGGCTAAAAATAAACCATTGGTAGATACACATGGTTGGCATATTGGTGGATGCACAGGGTTGGCATATTGGTAGATACACATGGTTGGCATATGATTGGTACACCATTGGAACATGTGTTTTGCATATGGTTGATATATGTTTCTGTCCCCCAAGGGTTAGGTATTCAAGGGTTCTACAGATAAGGGTTTTCCCTGTGTTATAGCTCTCTGATATACGTGCGGGGTCCAACAGTAGTAGTCGGCCCAATATCTCAGGGCACTAACTAAGGAGGATACATCGTACCCTTAGCCGTACTACCCGACTACCCAGGTACTAGAGAGTATCTTCCTAAGTGTTTTCTCGATGACACTATAGCAGTCCGATGGCTGATAGGTTTATCTAAAGAGGGCTTCAGGAAATCTAGGCCAATCTGTACACAGGTGTTTTCTGATGCGCTATCACTTGAAGGGGTACCAACAGGGGTTACAAGGGTGGCCAACAGATGTGCGCTTAAGAACCACTTGTATTTCCTGCATGTATGAATCCCTCAACCATGGGTTTATGCATGTAACGACAGATCTCTATGGCTTAAAGATGCTGGAATATGTCTCTACCCTGGAAAAAAAATTCCACAATTTCTGCCAAGGAAAGTGCTCTGATACCCCTTGCAAGATACCAAATATAATAAATACGCAAAATAGAAATAAAATGCTAGAAATGGCAGAATAACAGTAATATATCCAACATAATCTCCACAATAACACATAAATTATATAAGAACAACAATAGAAATAACACTTTGATTAAGAAAGCAATGTTCACAGGCCTCTTCGAGGGGGCAACCTCCAATTGAGCAGCACTCTGTTACAATAATATCCAAGCTAGGGTTTTCATACCCTCGACCCTTATTTATACTAAATATGTCTATCAAGGGAAGCATCTAGAGGAAGATCGTTCTAGAAGCAGAAGCTTCTATTAGGTCTTCTTACATCCTCTTTATTCTATTTTATTGATAGGCCTTATTAATATTGACCTTTATTACATCTGAATATATTGATCTACCTATGTGCGGGTTAGGACCCTAACAACAAGATGCTTTGATTCTTTCTGTAGATAATATTTATGAGTCTTGGGTAGCATACTCAGGGGCTTCATTTCATGCCACACCCCATAGGAAACATTTTCTAGATTATGTTCAAGGTGATTTTGGACAGGTTCTTTGGGTGACGATGCACCATGCAAAATTGTTGTAATGTGAAAGGTAAAAATAAATAAAAGGAATGGAAACCAGTGGCTATTGAAAGAGGTAAGACACGTTATAGATCTAAGGAAAAATCTCATTTCAAAAAGGAATTTGGCAAGTGAAGGTTGTGTATCCATATTTACAGATAAGGTGTGGAAGTTCAACAAAGGATCATTGTACTTGTAATACTAACTATTCTATATAGTTATCTTCTACAAGAGTGGATACAAAACTGTGGCATCATAGGTTTGGACACATGAGTGAGAAGGGGATGTGGATACTTCACAAAATAAATTTGTTGTCGGATCTTAAACAAATTGATTTGGATTTCTGTGAGCATTGTGTTTATGGAAAATAGAAGAGAGTCGAAAAAAAAAGAAAGTGAAAGGTTAGAGCTTGTGAATACATATGTATGGGGACCATATCAGGTATCATTTCTTGGTGTCTCTCGTTATTATGTTACTTTTATTGATGATGCAACTAGAAAAACTTGGGTTTATTTCATTCGACAAAAATATGATGTTTTTTATACTTTTAAGAAATGGAATTTTTTGGTTGAGAATGAGACAAGAAAAAGGTTGAAGTGTCTTAGATAAGACAATGGAGGTGAATATTGGAGCAATAAGTTTGATTATTATTGTTCATACCATGGGATCCGTAGAAAGAAGATAGTTCCAGGAACACCACAAGAAAATGGTGTGTCAGAAAGGATGAACAGGACAATCATGGAGCGTGCAAGGAGTATGATATTGCATGTTGGTTTCCCCTTATAGTTCTGGGAAGATGTTGTAGATATTATTGTTTACTTAATAAATAGAGGACCTTCAAGCTCTTTTGATGGTGTAATTCCATAGGATGCATGTAAAGGTAAAAAGGTAAACTATTATTTTTTGAATAATTTTGGTTGTGAAGCATTTGTCCATATTGATAAAGAAAATAGAACAAATATTGAGGCAAAATCCAAGAAGTGTACCTTCATTGGATACAGTGTTAATGATTTTGGTTAGCGCTTATGGGATTATGAAAATCAAAAAATCATTACAAGTAGAGATGTCATATTCAATGAGAATTTCATGTACAAAGATCAGTTGTAGGGAAAGAAACAAGAAAAAGAAAAACTAGAATACACAGTGCTTGATGAGATCACTGAAAAAGAAATTCCAAAGGTACCAGAAAATCAAAATGTACAACAACATGAGCAAAATGTACCTCAAACTCCTACAAGTGTTGTTAGAATATATACAAGGTTAAGTAGATCCCCCAGTGAACGATACTCTCCTTCATTGTATTATTTATTGTCGACTAATTCTGGTGAACCAGAGTGTTATGAAGAGGCAATGCAGGTAGACACTAAAAATAAGTGGGAGAAGGGCATCGAAGAGGAAATGGATTCCTTGGTAAATAAAAAGACTTGGGACTTGGTTCGGTTTCCTGTTGGAAAAGGAGCATTGAAAAATAAATGGGTTTACAAGTTAAAGGAAGAAGATGGAGGCAAAAAGTGGTACAAGGTTAGACTTGTTGTAAAGGGGTTTGCATAAAAGAAAGGTATAGATTTTGATGAAATATTTTCTCTTGTTGTTAAAATGACTTCAATTAGGACTATTTTAAGTCTTTTAGTAGTAGAATATTTACATCTTGAACAGTTAGATGTAAAAACAACTTTTCTCCATGGGGATTTGGAGGAAGAGATTTATATACAATAGCCATAGGGGTATGAGGTCAAAGGGAAGGAAAATTTGGTATGCAGGTTGAAGAAGAGATTGTATGGCCTAAAGAAATCTCCAAGGCAATGGTATTTGAAGTTTGACAGGTTTATGACAGAACAAGGTTATAGTAGATTTCATTTTGATCACTGTTTTTATTTTAAAAAGATAGAAAATGGAAGCTATATTATCTTGCTATTATATGTATATGACATGCTTGTTGCAGGGTCTAATATGCATGATAAAAATGTGCTCAAGAAGAAATTATCTAATTCATTTGTGATGAAGGATTTGAGTGTTTCAAAGAAAATCCTCTGTATGTGAATAACAAGAGATAGGAAAAATCACAATTTGACATTGTCTCAAGGCGAGTACATAGAGAAGGTGTTGGAGAGGTTTAAAATGAAAAATGAAAAACTACTTAGTACACCTTTGGCCAACCATTTCAAATTAACCAAAGAAGTGTGTCCCAAGACACATGAGGAGATATAATACATGTTCAGGGTTCATTATTCATCAGCAATTGGCATCTTGATGTATGCGATGGTTTTAATAAGACCAGATATTGCACATGCAGTGGGAGTTGTGATTAGGTATATGTACAATCTAGGAAAAGAACATTGGGAGGAAGTTAAGTGGATTCTCAGGTATTTGAAAGGTAGTTCTACTCATGCATTATGTTTTGGAGGTTTAGTCATTGTTCTATAGGGATATGTTGATTCATATATGGTAGGTGATAAAGATAGTAGGAGGAGCACCACAGGGTATGCTTTTACTATAGGTGGAACAACAGAAGGTTTTCGAAACTACAGAAGGTTGTTACACTTTCAACAACAAAGGCAATGTATGTTACTACTACAGAGGCTAGTAAAGAGATGATTTGGTTACAGAGGTTTATGGAGGAATTGGGAAAGAAGAAAGAGAATAGAAGGATGTAATGTGATAGCGCAAGTGCCATTCATCTTTCAAATAACTCAACCTTCCATTTGAATACTAATCATATACGACTCATGTACCATTTGATATGATCCATCTTGGAAGATGGACATTTGAAGTTGGAAAAGATACACTCTAGCTAGAATCCTACAGACATGTTAACAAAGGGAGTAACCAGGGAGAAACTGATTTCCTGCTCATTTTTAGTTGGTCTTCAATCATGAAGGTGAAGATGAGAAATTTTCCATGTCCAAGGTGGATTATAGTCCAACAAGTACAACAACAATGGAGTTATTTTGATCAGTCTCCAAGTGAGAGATTGTTGGTTGTGGATCTTGATTATCTTCCTGTTTCATAGGTCTTTGCTTTCAGCCATGTTTATAACCCATGAATACTGTACACCCCTCCATGTGGGGGGGTTGCAGGGGGGGATTTTGGAAAAATTTCCTTGTAAATGTATATTGTAATTTCATAGTAGATTTGGACCGTTCATTATAAGGTCACAGATATGATGATAGAAGTTATGTTATGGTTTTTTTACCTAGAAGGAAACCATATTTTATGAGGGAATTGTATTTCGGTTATGTATCATTGTGAATATTGTATTATGAGAGAGGAGACTATGAGAGAAATAAGAGGAAGCTACAATGGGTGTGTTCTAGGTTGTATCCCTTCATTTTGTTGGATAATAAAAAGGAAGGACCTGGAAAGTTCTCTGGTGGACGTAGCCCACACTAGGTGAACCATGCATATGTGTCTATTGTATTATGTATCTTTTGTGTTTTAATTCCGCATTTGTTTTATTTTATTGTTCCACGATCTTGTTTTTTTAATAGTCCATAATCCTGAATATTTGTAGGATATCAACTGTATATTTTCCTTGACTAAGGAAAATCTCATCTAGCATCTGTAACACCTCCAATCGAAGGAAATAGTGCATCAGACCTAGATACTTCATTTCAAATTATGAAGTGAGCTCCCTCTTGCACCCGACTATGATATTCTCATCTCCTGTTAGAAATAAGTCATCCACATATAGGACCAAGATCAACGAACAACCATTCTCAAACTTGTAGTAGAGGTTTGGATATGCATCACTCTTGGTAAACAAAAATCTCATAGAATGGTTGTCTATTTTGTCATACCATTCCCCCGGTTCCTTCTTAATATCGTACAAAGCATTCTTCAATTTGAAAACATGTGACTCCTTCCCATGGATCACAAAACCTTATGGTTGTTCTATGTACACTTCTTCTTCAATTACACCATTCAAGAAAGAAGTCTTGACATCCATATGGCGTAATTTCTATCCCATCATGGAAGAAATAGAAATAATTGATATGATGGAAGTGTACTTTGCTACTAGAGAAAATGTCTCATCATATTCTTCTCCCACTTTCCGAGAGAACCCTATAGACACAAATCTTTCTTTGTACTTTTCTATGCTGCCATTTGCAACATGCTTGATCTTGTAGATCCACTTGGAAGTCACTATTGAATTTCCTTCAGGTCTTAGAACCACTTCCCACACATATTTCTTCATGATGGACTGATAGTCCTCCATCATGGCATCCTTCCATACTTGAGTCTTAGAAGCTTATTTAAAGGTGGAAGGTTCTAAATCAATAATTTTACTCATCAACGACACATATATGGAAAACTTGTTTGGTCTCTTTCTCTCTCTGAAATAGCCTTTGGGAGATGTATTTCCTTAAGCTTCCTGCAAAGTGTTCTAGAGCCAAGATGGTCTCTTTCTAGTGAATGCAACTTCTCTGGGTTGATCTACAGGTCTCTCTGACTCTACCATCTCATTCTGATATTCTAGAATGGGTTCTTCTAGACTAGATTCAACCATGAATGCATCCATTGGATACTTCTTCTCCTCTTAGTCCTCATCCATGTGATACTCCCTATATCTTCTAAAGGATTCATATTCATCAAATGTCACGTCCCAATTGATCTCAATCTATCTTTGTTCGAGAATAAATATTCTGTAAGACTTCGAATTCTCACTATATCCAACGAATATGCCCTTCTTTTCTGAAGGCTCCAACTTCGTTCTCTTGTCCTTGGGGAAATGTATATACATTGGACAACCAAATATCCTCAAGAGATTAAATTATGGGTTATTTCCAGTGAATACATATTCAAGTGTCTTGTTCCCTAATATCTTGTGAGGACTTATATTCTGGACATACACGACTATACTGGATGCTTCTGCCCACAAGTGCATGGGTAAGTTCTCTTCATGGATCATTTCTTTAGCTTCTTCCATAATAAATATGTTCTTTCTTTCTGAAACCCCATTATGTTGGGGGTTGTAGGGAGTTTTCATCTCCCTCTTAATTATGTCTTCTCTGCAAAAGTCTTTCAAATCATTTGAGGTGTAATCACCTCCATTATTAGATATCAAGATTTTAATATTCCTTCCAGAGAGATTCTCAACTAAAGCCTTGAACTCTTCTAACTTACTGAAGACTTCATCTTTCTCTTTCAAGAAGTAGGTCCATGTCTTACATGAGTAATAATCTATGAAAATGACATAGTATACAAAGTTTCATGGGGATGTCATAGTCATTTGTCTGCATAAATATGAGTGTATGATGTCCAAGATCCCTTTGGATCTACTATCAATGTTTTTAAATATTCTCTTGACATTCTTTCAAAGTGTGCATCCTTTGCATACTCCATCATGTTCTACCTGAATGTCTGGTAGACCTGTAACCATCTTTTTCAATACTGGTAGTGCTCTTTAATTCAGGTGAGCAAGTATTTGGTGCCATAGCTCACTAGAGCTAACATTGTTTTGTACAATGTATTTTCCTCCCTCTCGGACACCAATCATGGTATCATAATATATGATTGAACTCTTGGGCCATAGTATAAATTGACCATCCACAAAAGCTACCATAAAACCTTTATCTTCTAAAGAAAAAATGGAAAGAGTATTCTTCTTCAAGCCTTGTACAAACAATAAATATTTAATTGATATAGGATTACCTGAGTCAAATTGAAATTAGGTTTCTCCTACTCCTTTGACTGCATGTCTGGAATCATCCCCAAGCTCCACTTAAAGGGATGAGATTTTCTCTGTCAAATTTGTAAGGGAATATTTCAATCTGGTCATGTACTTGGAATCACCACTATCCACGAGCCAAATATAACTCCCTTGAGTTATAATACCTGTGAGTGTTGAAACAAATAGGTATTCTTCATCTTTTGACTTATTTTCCTTCTTAGATGTGGGCTCTTCCATGTTTGTTGCATGTGCATGATGATTTCTTTTTTCATTATTATGAGGACATTGAAAGGCATAATGTCCCAGCTTCTTGCAATTGATGCATATGAATTTTGACACATCCATCGTATAGCATGGTATTTTAGTTTTCTTTAGACTAGATTCTCTTCTCTCTTTCCTTTTCTTCACGTGGGAGGCTAGATCTTGGTTTTCTTCATCATTGTTTTTAGTGATTTGGATATCAACCTAGATTCTTCTTGGGTACAATTTGTCCATAGCTTGTCAAATTTGGGAAAATTAAGTCTTGCACAAATCCCTTTAAAAAATGGGTCCCAAGAAGAGGGAAATCCATTGAGTGTAGTAGTCACAATCTATGCATCGTATTCTAAGTCTCCAATAGTTTCTAACTGGTCCTTGATCTACAAAATTCTCATGAAATAGTTGGAGACTATTTGTGACTTATTCATCATCACGTTTCTGAGTTGATGGCTTAGAGTAAGCTTTTGGTTGGTGTTCTTTCTTTCATAAAGGCTATTTAGGGCATCGAAAATTTCCTTCAGTGTACTCAGTTATGATACATTAGGTATCTCATGTTCCTTAATCAAGTATGTCAAGATCCTCTTGGCCTTGACTTCATTCTTCCTAAACTTGTGTTTGGCTTCTTGTTCTCCTGGTTCTAGAAGAACCTATTTGACATGATCCAATAACTCATTATATTCTATAATGAGGAGTAACCTATGATTATAGTATTTTAAATTATCTACTCCATCCATTCTATCCTCAACTCTCATACTTGTAATCATTTTCACTGGTAGAAACCCTAGGACTGAAAAAAAAAAATCCCAAAAATTTAAACTTTACCAAATTGCAAACATAGTGTTGTAGGGGGTGTGCTAAGGTTAGGTGAATTGCTCTGAGGTGTATATTTTCCTCAACGAATTTGAAATATTTCTCAACTATATTGACAAAAATAAAACTGTGCAGCGACAAGGTACTACAGAAAATCCAAGATAACAATCTTCCTTCCAGTGATTAAACTGTTCTGAAGGTAACCAACTCTGATTCCATGTTAGATTTTGTTATTTTTCAGAGCAATAGATTTACTAGTGTTCTTAGATATTATTTTACATTAACAATTATATCATGTACTAAAAATATAAGAAACATAAAAAAGTACAAGAGATGCAAGAGTTTATCTAGGGAAAATGCCAAATGGGGGAAAAATCTAGCCAACCTTTCTTAGATAGATTTCGTACAAAATAATCCAACCATGAACTAGTGCTTAAGAGAAAATAGATAATGAAGAACCCTAGCACAAGGCTAGTGCACAATATAAACCGGACAACTGCAACAACAACACCATGTAGATATAGTTCACCTCTTCCAAAGAGAGCGCACAAGAGAAAATCACCACAAAGAATATTCAACCAATAATCTCCAAGAGTGCAATGTTGCATCTTCCTTCCTTGCCTCATATTAGAACCTTCTCCTTGAATGATTGATGAGTGAGTGAGTGATACCAAATGAGCAATACCTCTCCTTATTTATAACCTTATAGTCACTTTAGTTGGGTCGAATTCTTCACTGGGAAATTATATTTCCATTTTATATTTTTTCTGTGAGTCGACTTCTCTTTCTGGAGGTTCTAAATTTACTTTATTCTTTTCCGATGGTCTAACTTCTCTTATTGGGGGTTCTTCAACTATTCAATGGTCTTCCTTTGACTTCTAGAATCTTCTCTTTATCTAAGAAAGGTTTTCTAGGAGGAAAAATACCTCCCGCAGTGAATAAAACATAAACAACCATCTTTTAGGATATTTAGACACTTAGGAGTTAGTTAAGATTAACTTGGTTTAATGCGTAGTTAGCTTAAAGTGTGTTTCTTAGTGTCTTTCTTTAGCATACATTTTTAATTTGACGGTGACGATATGTTCTAAACATAGAGTGATCTGATGACTCATATTCTCATCAATATTATCGACTAGATTGATTCATGTCTTAACACATGATTGGTCCATGACATCTATTTAAATAGCATGGAGGGTCATTTTTCGATGATCAATTATGAGAAACTCTCTTGTAATATTTTTATTTTCTATTAATAAATTGCCTCAAGTGGCCACATTGGCTAGGGTCATGGATGTTTCATCACATTGAGGTTTTACTATGTAAAAACATTGTTGTGTTGAACTCTGATCTATTGGAAATATTTTTTTCATTGACGTCAAAAATAGGGGTAGACTACAGATGTCCAAGATAAATATTGCAATATGGAGATTGTTGGAAATATTTTTTTCTGCATTTTTGATGCTCAGTTTGTATACCATATGTTTGAAGTTATTTTTACTTTGAATAGATAGGTCCAATGGGAACATAGGATGCATGGTTGAAAAAATTATTTTGAGACCTTTCCAATGGTATATGGAACTCCCTCTAACTCCATAGGAGTGAGGAAATATGAAATATTATGTCAGGTCAACCCAACAAAAAAATCTAGGTCAACCCAGCCAGTTTTACAAGTCGACCCCATAAGTGAACTCAAAAACATTATAAATACATGATAGATGTTCACATTTGAAGAGTATTCAAGCAAAAAGAGAAATTACAAGTGTGCATAAGAGATTTGGTCTACACATGAGGATCTAAGAAGTATTCTTGGGGTCTAAAAGTGCACAATAAGAGCTTTCTTGGAGTTTTAAGGGTGTGATATGAAGGACTAAGGTCTAGGATGATGCAAAGTGCACTATTTTTAGGTTGTGATGTTTCATTATAGAACTATATTATGGGAATGATGCTATGAGCTTCACTAGAGCATGCAAGTAAAGTCAAAAGTACTCTGTGTATGAAGATCTTAGATTTATGCCTATATGGGTCTTGCTAAGTTGGTCTTGGCTGAAGAGATTGGTATCTCTAGTAGGTTGATTCCTACACAATATCTTGTTAAGTTGGTGCTTAACTAAAGAGATTGGTGTCTCTAGTAGGTTGGTGCGTACAAGATTTGTAACAATAGGTTGGTTCCTACAGACATTTATAACGATAAGTTTTTGTTGTTTTCTCCCACAAGGGTTTTCAAATTAAATTATGTGTATTGTGATTTGATTTTACATGCATTTAATACTTTAAAGTTAACAAATTATTGATGAATGCTCATTTAAATTAAAAAGTATCTTATACTAATTCATCCCCCCTTTTCAGTATAAGCATAAGTTCAACAATTTATATAAGAGCAGGTTCCTTTAGAAATAGTCTAACCATTGGAAGGAAAATATCAGGAGAACACATAACTAGTCAAGAAGAATTCCTCTTCATTTCCATGGATACAAAGTCTACTGATACAGAAAATGAAGAAAAAAAAAAGAAAAATCATATTCAAAAGAAGAATACATTGATGGGGAAGTGAATCTTGAAGCATAATTCATTAGTGCCTTAGAAGAAATAGACAGACTCGGGGCTAAGAATAAAAAGAAGAAAGAGAAATTGAAGAAATATGAAAAGAAGGATCATGATCTTGATGAAACATAGAAAACAATTATCATCCTACAGAATCAACTAGAATATGGAAAAGGGATAGAAGAAGTGGTGAGAAGACAAATGAGATGAAAGGAAGAAAATTGTGAGAAGTTGGAGGATAAACTTGTTTCCTTAAGAAAGGAACTAGATAAAAAAATTAATTAGTTGAGTAGAAGATTGAAATTTGGAAAGAGGGATGAAATATTTGATAATATTCTCAGTTACCAAAGGTCACCATTCATTAAGATAGGTCTTGGCTACAATGAAAAACAACAAACCCTCGAGGGAGATGCAAGCACTAAGGTCACAAAGCCATCGGAAAAGCAAAATGAAGAAAAGTCTAAAAGCTATGCTAATATCAAAGGCTCTATCAACAATGAAAGCATCAACACGAAATGAAATGATGACCAGTGGAAACCTAATTCTTATCATGAGAACAACAAAAATGAGTACATAAGAGTTGTTCCACAAAGAAGGCCTTTCACAACCTAGTACTAGGGATAATTTTAAGGATGGAAATGTATCGTATAATGTAGAAACCTTGGAAAATCTTACTAGTCCTTAATATGCAAAATATAAAATGTTCGGCGATATTTTTGTAAAAAGATTCAAATTTCTAAGGATTTTATATAGTTTCTATAAAAAATGGGCTATTTTTAAGGTAAAATAATTTTATTCTATAGAATTTGGGTGAATCACTTTTTAAAAAAATGGAAATTGGCGAATATTTTTTTTGGAAAAGAACATGGAGAATTATCCCATGGGAGATATAAACATAATTACCAACTTAACAAGAATTGTGACCTCAAAACGAGAACTTGGCCCAAAAAAATTGTATTTTTGGGTAAAAAACACCAAAATCAACCCCCGAATTAAAAAGTGGCACTACTGATAGAACCTTTTTTTTTTGGGGGGGGGGGKGGTTAAAATTCTGACTCGTTTGAAATCACAACCTCGAGAATCGATACCATTGCAGAGAAAAACCTTAAAATTGACCTTTAAATCGAAAAGTGATGTTACCTAGTGGCGTTGATTTTTTTTTGTAGTTACCTATTTCTTAAATCAAAAAGTGATGTTACCTAGTCGCATATTAACTATTTATTCCCCAATTTATTATTATTGTTTTTCTTAATTAATGTATTTCTTCCCCAATTTTTTATTATTTTTTTCTTAATTGATGTATTTCTTCCCCAATTGTTTTTTCTTAATTAATGTATTCGATGTGTAGGTTATACCATTTTATTTAATTTTTTTGTATTCTCGTACTTAAAAAAAAAAATAGTGTTTTTGTTGTAGTTTGGGTGAATTTTTGTTGTTTTTTTTTATTTAAAAATTCTTTTAAATTTTGTTTTTTAGGGTTTAAAAAAAATTAATTTTTTCAATGTCAATTTTTGTCTTTAACATTTTCTTAGAAATAATTTTTTTGTAATTAGATGATGAAGTTGTTTTATAAAAAAATGTGTTTTTTTTGTTTTTTTTAAAGAACATGTTTGCAGTCAAGTCCCGCTAGCTCAATCGGTTAAGGTATGCATTTTGTTTGTTAGGTGAACCAAGTTCAATACCCTTACGATGATTTTAGTTGGGAGGAGACATCCAAAAATCTATCCATGTTAAGGGTTGGTGTAGCCCAGGTCGTGTGTGATCCTTGAGTGATTTCGACAACTTAGATGCCCCTGGGTTGCAGTTTCTTAGCCAATTCTTAAAAATGTTGGCCCCGCAGGTTACAAACACATTTATAACAACAAAAAAAAGAACATGTTTGCAAAGTTTTTTTCTTTCCCATTTATTTATTTTATATAAAAAAATAAAATTAATTTAATAAATAATTTTTAAAGTAACTATTTAGGAGTTTTTTTAGAATTTTATTGTGATGGTAGAAGTCGTCTAGGTCATAATTTTAACTACAAAAAAAACAAGATGCTACTAGTTAACATCACTTTTCGATTGAAGGATCAATTTTAAGGTTTATGTCTACAATGGTATTGATTTTCAAGGTTGTGATTTCAAACAAGTCGAAATTTTAAGGGTGCTACTGGTAGCACCACTTTTTGATTTGGGGGTAAACATTTGACCTCTAAAAAAACAAGAACTCTGGAGAGTTCTTATTAAGTTGGTAAATTTGTTTATATAGCCCCTAACATTTTCCCTTCCTAGTACCAAAATCTCTTTCTTGGCTATTTCTTTTATTGCAATAATTTTGGTCATAAAACACTAGATTGTAGAGCTTATGCAAGAAGTTATCATGTGAGAGATAGAAATAAAGGTTCTTATAAGACCTAAAAGAATGATTATGTTAGAAACAAAACTAGAGGTTCACATGGGTTTGTTAATAGAAACTTAAATTCATTTTCTCCCCTACTTGATTACAATATTGAATGTTATAAGTGCAATAACTATGGGCACATAGCACATGACTATAGAAGAATCATAATAAAGTCTACTAAACAAAACAAGGAATATGTTCTTACCAAGCATAGAGAATAATACACAAAGATGTGGAAAATGAAGTAAGAAGAACCAAGTAAGGAAGAATGCTGACTTGAAATGCATGTTCAAGACAAAGGAAGCCAATGGTACATTGATAGTGGATGTTCAAAACACATGATAGGGAATTAGAAAAAAATTATCACCCTAAAGGAAGAAAAAGGAGGAAGTGTTACCTTTGAGGATAATGCTTCTACAAGGATAGTTAGAAAAGGCAACATTATCCTTGATAATGGAAATACTAAAACACAACATGTCTTGTATGTTGAAGGGTTAAAACAAAATCTTCTAACTATTAGTGAAATGTGTTATCAAGGTTATAGCCTCACATTTCATTCTAAAGGATGTGAGATAAGGAAATAAGGTTCAAGAAGATTAGTGGAAAATGTAAAAAAAACCCTGAGAAATTTATATGTTCTTGATGAAGTCAAAGAAGAAAATTGTTGTATGGGACAAGTAATGAAAGTTGGTTATGGCATAGAAGGATGGGTCATATAAAATTTAACAATATAGTAAAACTCAGAAAAACACAAGCAATGAGAGATATACCAAGGATCTCAAAATCTATTGACACTATTTGCAAGCCATGTCAGCACGAGAAGCAAACGAGAGTTAGTTTCAAAACAAAGGGGTACTCAACATCAAAGCCACTGAAACTTATACACATAGACCTCTACGGGCCAGAAAGAACACAAACTTCAAAAGGTGAGAGTTATTTTATGTTGCTTATTGATGATTACACAAGAATTACACGGGTTACATTTCTTAAAGACAAATTTGAATCATTTGAAAATTATAAATCTTTCAAATCCCTAGTTGAAAATGACATTGATTTAAAAATCAAGTTCTTAAGATCAACAATAGGAGGTGAGTTTACCTCTTATGAATTTGATGAATTCTATGAGAATCATGGAATCAAGAGACATTTTTCAACAACAAGGACTCCCCCAAAAAATGGAGTTATAGAAAGGAAGAACATAATTGTACAAGAAATGGCTAGAGAAATGTTAAATGAATCCAAACTACTAGACACCTTTCGGAGAGAAGCAATCAGCACAACAATCTACATTTTGAAAAGAGCACAAATTAGAGTGAACAACAACAAGACATGTTATGAATCATGGAAAGGTAGACTAGCTACAGTCAAATACTTCAAAATATTTGGGAGAAAGTGCAATATAAAGATAAATGAAGATAATTTAGGAAAGTTTGATTCCAAAATAGATGAAGGTATCTTTCTTAGCTATGCATCTAGAAGCAAGGCCTACAAATGCTACAACAAAATATTGTGCAAGGTTGTTGATAGTATTGATGTAAGAGTGGATGAATCAATTCCTCAAAAAGAAAAGTAACAAACAAATGAAGATACATAGGAGAAAATATATAGAGAATGAGAAAAGTAAGATGAAGAGGAAGAAGGAAAAAATGAATGAGAAGAAACATAATGCCTATATTCAAAGACACCATCCAGATTTGATCAAAAGTATCATTTAGAAAATCAGAGTCTAGGTTATATAGATACAAAAGTTCAGACTAGAAGAAGATTGAACTTTTCTTTGTTATCTAAAATAGATCCCAAGAACTTTGCACAAGATAGTGAATATAAGCATTAGGTTAATGCTAAGAAAGAATAACTAAATCATATTGAGTGTTGTTGTAAAATTGCAACAATAAATAAGTGTATATCAACAAAGTATATTGTGAAACAACAACAAGGAATAATCCCATAAAAAATAGAAATTATATCTTATAATTAATCATTCAATGAGTATATCAATATACAATCATCAAACAATGTTTATAAGCTAATTTTACCCCAATATTAAGTAATTTATCAACAATTACTCAAGCCCTAATAGATATAGCAAACATTTTATAACAACAACAATAAACATACTTAAGTTTCCAAGCGTTGAGTTAGGATTAGTATGGAAATGAGGTTAGTAATTTGGTTGTCAAGTATATTAATAGAAAGGGAGAGATTTACATAATGCTATGGTTTTAATCATCACTTGAAATCATGAAGATTAGTGTTGTTGTTTTTTTCTTTAGGGAAAATGGAATCAATGCAATGCATTCAAAGGAGTTTAAGTACAAGATAAAAGGTGAAGGTTTAAACCCTATGATTATCCTATCATAAACCTAGGTAAAACCTCAAAGGAAAAGACACTAAGGTTTATCCTCTCATAAACCCTAGGTGTCATCCCACTTCTTCTAATGCATCTAGTAAAGAGAATGGATGGAAAAATAGCTTTTATACCCTAGGGGGATAGCCACTCCTAACCCCTAAAACCAAACCCTAGCCAAGGAAAACCTTAAGGGGATAGGCACTCATAACCCTTAAGGAGAAAATTTAATGCTTCAACAAAGTCAAGTTGAATACAACAATTGAAGGGGATAACCTCTTTTAATACTTAGGTTTTCAAGATCATTCAAGGAAGACAATGAAAACATGCAACTATTACTTCTCTAATAGATAATTCACCAAAATTCACCAGGAAAATCACATGAACATAAAGAAAACACTTATAATTAAAGGTGCATAGAATGAAGAAACCCTAGGTCATGTAGAATCCACCATTAACAAGAGAAATCATCCATCCAAGTCACTCCAAAAGTGAACATAAGACATCCATAGAGAAAAAGAAGAGATAGAGAGCAACTAGAAGTAATATCACAAGTGAGTGAGTTATGTTTGATCCAAATATGTGCTATCCCCTTTTATATGAGGTAACCCTAGCACATATGTCCACATAATGATATAAAACAATAATAATCCATGATACAAGTGGTTTCAACCCCTCAAATAGCGTCTAACAATGAATAATCATGCTAACACACCATAATGATGCCCTTGTAGGTAACATGTGTGGTGAAATAATTCTCCAAGAGGGTGTTTGAAGCCTCCAAATGCCATGTCTCATCATCCAAGAGGTGCAAGCAAGGTGGAGGGTGTTGTTCAAATATTCAAGAATACTGAGAGGGGGGGGGGTGAATCAGTATATAGTTATTTCAACAATATTAAACTTCAAGCACTACATAAAAGATAAAAATTATTCATTTAATTCATCATCACATAAACTCATACACATTGCACATAGATTTTTACGTGGAAACCCAACTAGGAGAAAACCATGAAAAATATTTCTTAAGTAGTTTCAAGATTTTACAAGCACCAACTTGAAGGAAGCACCCACTACCTGAGTTTTCTAGCACCTACTAAAAGAAGAAACCAATCCCCTTGGAATATTTTAAATTATTATATAGGATCAAATCAACCTTCAAATACAATCCCAAAATCACTTCTTACATTTTCATATGAAACTGCTCATAACTGTACCTCAAATATGCAAACTTGTAAGATTCACCATGAGCTCAATTTTTCATTTCTGATTATGAAAATTAGACCTAGGATATAAGTATCTTTTCTCCTTCTAATTCAACAAGTGGAATTCAATTTGGACCTACCAAGCTTCATTTATAATTTTTTTATCTTGAACACCTATTTGGGACTAGTTTCTAGACTAGTCACAAACCCTAACTTCCAAGAAGTATAACTCTGTACATGTAATGAATCGAGATCTAAAAATTGTACCCAATATTCTCTGACATCTAATATAAAATTCCTCCAAGTTTCACTCGAATCGTCCCCGAAATAAATTTATAGCACAAATGGAAAGATGACTCGTTTTGAAGAAAAAAAAAACAGTTTTAAAACTTCAACTTCCATTGAGTATAAATCCAAACCTGTAATGAGTCAAGACCTGAAATTCATACCCAATATTCTTCGCTATATATTTTGAATTAGCTCCAAGTTTCACTATTTTAATCGTTCTAGAAAAAAATTCATATAAAAAATTCCAATATGACCTTCAAAGAAAAACCTAGAATAAATAATCACAAGACTTAATCTTCCCTTGAAATTTCACCCTTCTTCACTTAATCTTCCATTGGAAATTTGCTTCTCTAGGATGAAATTCACTCCTCTTCCTTAGCTAGGTCGAATTGGTCTAACAAAAATGTCAAATGAGGCTTCCCCTATTTATATGAGTCTTCTCCACATGAGGGGGTGAGACCAAGAGTCATAACTTTTGGGTCGCACCTATTCCTTAAAGATGACTGACCTTAAGGGCTTCTTCACTTGACTTTAGGGGATTCTTCACTTGACTTTAGGGGATTATTCACTTGGGTTTATGGATTATTTAAGGCTCCATTTGTGTACAACTCAAATTGGACATGTGGAAACAACCACATCTTATCTCATCACGTGAGGGCCATGCTTAAAAGCTACACCATAAGGGTACCAATTTGGAGTTATATACACTTATGTCAAGGCTCCTTCAAGGATTTTTAAGGATTCTTCAAGTGGACACCTCATCATCAATTTTAGGGGCTTATGGGATTTTCTTTAGGGCTTCTTTGAAGGTTGACATCAATTAAAACCAATTTTCCAACAATCCCCCCCTTTGACATTGATGGCATCTTAGTAAAACAATCGTGTCCCCCATGTCTTCATTCTCTGATCTGAATGATTGTATTGTCCCCTTGTGTTCATTCTTACTCCCCCTATCTTCATGCTCTGATATGAATGATTGTATTGTCCCCTTGTGTTCATTCTTACTCCCCCTGTCTTCATGCTTCCAGTTTTTCTATTTTTGTCTCCCCATTTGACATCAATGGCAAGGGGTAACTCCCCCTACCAATATTCCCCCATTTGTTTTTCTTGCAGAAGATTATGGAAATCAATTTGGAGTAGAAATTGATCCAAATTTTTATTGAAGATACTCAAAGGTATCCCTAGGAAGAGGATTTGTGAAGGTGTCCGCAATCTATTCTTTTGTCCCAATGTACTCCAAATTGGTATTATTTTCTGTTACTTGTTCCCACAAAAAGTGGAACTTAAAATGAATATGTTTGGTCTTGGAATGCATCATTGGATTCTTGGAGATGTTTATAGCACTAGTATTTTCACAGAGTATTAGAATAAGCTCATCATATGTCACTTGTATGTCTTGCAGGGTTTTATTCATCTAGAGAATATGTGTACATGCTTTTGTTGCGATATACTCTACTTCTGTTGTGGATAAGCATATTAAATATTTATTTTGTCTCATCCAGGACACTAAGCAGCCACCTAAGTAAAACAATGCTCCACTTGTACTTCTTCTATCATCAATAATTCCTACCCAATTTGCATCCATGTAGGAGACCATAGTTAACTCATTTCCTTTAAGATACCATAGCCCAAAATCTATTTTTCTTTTAAGATATTTGAAGATCCTTTTCATTGCTAGAACATGGGTTTCCTTTGGTGTTGATTGAAATATTGCAACCTGTCTAACTGATTGCATTACATCTGGTCTTGAATTTGTCACATAGAGTAAAATACCAATCATTGATCTATATATTATTTTATACGCTTCTTTAGATTCATCATCCTTTCTCAACTTGCAACTGATAACCATAGGAGTACTCCCTAGTTTACAATATTCCATTTTGAACTTCCTTAACATTTCCTTGATGTACTTCGTTTGGGAAATGAAAATAACTTCATCTAGCTGAGATATCTAGAGTCCCAAGAATAAATTCAACTCCCCAAGTAGGGACATTTCAAATGCATCATGCATATCCTTGGAAAAGTTTGGACTCAATATATCATCATCACTTCCAAAGATGATGTCATCAACATACACTTCAATAATAATCACACTGCCTTGATCCACTTTTATATAGAGGATTTTCTTTTTTCAAAAATATTTCTTTATTTATTTCCTCGTCTCTTTTCTAATATTTATTTTCTTTCGTAGGAACTTCTTCTTCATCGTTATCTAAACCCCTTGCATAAGGAAATTTGGAAGAAAAATGGTCAACTTTACCACAATTAAATCATTTGAAAGGAAACTTACCTTTGTACTTATCGGTTCCTCTTTTCATCTTTATCAGAAAGTTGGATTCTTCTTCATTTTTTGAATCATCAATATTGTTGGAGCAAGGTTTTGACCTTGGCTTGTTCTTTTTTGTCTTCTTGGAGGCTTTGAAAGTTGTTTCCCTTCAAGATGGATTTTACTATTATGTTTTGATTTCATATGCTATAAGTATTCCATGTAACTCATTCATGCTCAATGTAGCTAGATCTTGTCTTTTTTCTAGAATTTATATTTTAGGGTCAAATCTCATTGGGAGAGATCTCAATATCTTTTGCACAATAATTGAATTTTCAATATTTTATCCCAATCCTCTTATAATATTCAAAATTCCATCAACTTGGAGAAAATAAGCTGCAATATCTTCATCTTCCTTCATTCTCAAATGTTCAAATTGTTCATTGTAAGTCTAAAGCTTGGCCCATTTGACTTTAACATCTCCTTCATAAACATTGTTGAGTTTTTCTCAGATGTCCTTTGCAAAATCACAATGCATAACATTAACAAATTACAAATTTGTTAGACCACTTGGACTAAAATTTATAGCCTTGGAATTGTATTCACTAATTTTTTTCCCAGCATTATCTGTTGGTCGAGAAGTTGGTGCAATGTATACATTTACTACAACTTGTCAAACATCAAATCCATGTGCCTGCAAAAATGCTCTCATTCTTATGCTCCAAAAAGCATGATTTTTCCCATCAAACAATGATGTTCCATTTTTGTTAAATTCTCCTTGATTATCCATGATTTGCCTTCCAGTGGTTAGACTGTTCCTGAAAGAACCTGTTATCACTCCAAGAAACCCTCCGTGGTTGAAGACCAGAGGTGCTTGGTAACTTAAGAAATAAATGTTTTTTGTATTTTTCAGAGATGGATCAATGGGATAACTCAATTCAACTTATAGCATTCAGACATCAAAGTGATAAACAAATAAGCAGTGCTCTCCAAGATTGGTCTAATAGTAAGGTAGCTTTAAGTGGGTGGAGAAATGATTGCTTACAAACCAGTGCAAAGCAGGGCTCAATAAACAATTAAAGAGACTGATAATAAAGCTATGAACCAAACAATAGGATGA
>JZKD02S1594356.1:535383-547417 GCA_000966675.3 Picea glauca
TTTGGCTTTACATGTAAACTGTCCTGTGTCCTTCCTTTCTCTTCTTCTGAACTAGAGTCACTATATGGCAGATTGAGAGGGTTTTTCCCTGTCACAAATTTTATGTCTTCAAGTTGTAAGCTCTTTTTGATTTCCCCCCGGGTGCTAGGTGCTGCCTGTATAGACTCCCTTGGCATAGAAATTCCCTTTCTTCTTCTGTGGTTAATAGGAGAATTCCTATTTCTGGATCTCTTTGTTTTACTTTCTGGAGGTTTTTCAGTATTAAATTCATTCCAAAACAAAAAGTGATTCCAACTTATCTGCTTTCTGTGAAGACCTTCTTTGAAAAGAAGGCAAATCAAGCCTTGGTGAGAAATCCGGCTTGAAACTTTGGTGGGATGAGCCTGCACTTGTTTTTCCATTTTAATCAGGGTCTTATAGAAGAAATAGGGCATGTTGAGAGGTTCCCTGCCTGTGAAGTGGTTTAATAGCTTAAAGTGATAATATAGAACTCTATTGTAACGTCCCTCATAGAATTCAAGTGATAATAACTTCAAGAATTCTTTCCTCATAGATAGGATATTTCACATATCTATCACAAGGACCATCATATTCAACTTCCCAAACATATTTGACACATCTATATTTAACCGAATCCCCTCTTCTGTCGAAGTTGGTTTCAAAAGAAACTGATCCGAATTATTTTCGGCACGAAATGAGAGCGGATATATAACACAGAAATATACAGAGACATTGCAAGAGAGACAATAATATAATAGAGATATATCGAAAATATAAAAAGAGGCACAGATATACAGTAATGGACAATTTCTATTAATGAGTGAAATGTACAAAACTATAGAAATACAGAGTGAAAGACTCGCTAGAATGGTGGAAGTTTATCTCTGAGAAGAGATGTGACATCTACTCGCATTCACAAGATGATTAAAATGAGGATCTAAAGGATTTTTTAACATAAGGAAAATACAAAACCCTAACCCTGGAATATGAAAATCCAACAGTTTTGTGGACCCCAATTTGGGTAGTTTGGTGTATCAACTTCCCGAGGGCATAACTTTGGCATACGATCCCTGTTTAGGGTGTACGATAGCTTGTTGGAAAGGTGTCATCAAGGAGATTCAATTTGAGAGCTTAATTAGAGACTTAAGCTATCATTTAGGTTCTATATCTCAAAAAAAATTCATTTAGGACCTCAAAATGCCCCCAGAAGTTTAGGAACTAAAAAACTGCTAAAAATAGTAATTTACCAGAAGACTATTTTGAGCTAGTTGGAATAAGTGGGTGGCGACCGATATCCATCTGGATCAATCCTCCCTCCATAGGAAGAAATGGTATCCATTGTGTTGAGTGCCCAGGGGAGATGGAAAAGTGTATGTTGAATCTGCATCTTGATGAGTTGCTTGTCTTGTTGGAGAAGTTGTGTTGCTTAGCTTGTTGAAGTCTGTCACGAACCTATGGTTGGAAGGGTTGGATATTTTTAAATATTTTGGCTACATGAGATGACTATGTTCAAAAGTAATCCTTTCACTTTTCTTCAGTCTTGGTGACTTGCTTTTCTGGATAAAAGGTTCTTAGATTGAGGTTGTAGTGGTTGCAGTTCTCTTTTGTTCATCTTTTGAACAAACTGTGAAGAAGCTGAATTTTGTAGTATGAGATACTACCTTGGGGAATTGTTTAGGTGGGAAATTAGTTGGAAATACCTCTGTTATCCTGTAGATATGATCCCCCAAAGTAATAATGACACTACGGGGTCAAGACTCATAGATAACATGGCGCTTCCACATTGTTGGTCCAAGAGAACATCACAAACATCCAGTGGGGAAACATCAAATAATACCTCATCCTTGAAGGGTTGGATGTCATATGAAAATTGATGTTGTTGGTTGACATGAAGGTCTCTTCCCTGGTGAACCCACCCAATGTTGTATGGCTATGGGTGTGGTATTTTCAACAATCCTAATTATTTGAAGACCTCTGTTGAGATGAGGTTCTTTTGGATTCCACTGTCAACAATAAAATGCAGTGGGGTCCCCTTCACCCACATATGTGAATGAAAAATGATCTTCTCCTCTTCAGGATTTGTTGGTTCTTTTGGTTGAATTGTTTCAATCGCAACAATAGTAGTGGGGTCTATTGATGATATGTCTTTTCCCATTATTTTTTGCATCATATTTCAAATCAGGGTTCGAATCCTTCTCTTTGATCTCGGTCACCAATGACTATTTTGCATGACATTCACCAGTGTTGTGCCAGGGTATTTTGTGGAAATCACACCACTTTCCAGTTTCCTTCTTCATCTTCCTGTGACCTTTCTTTTCCTATGGCTTGGACTTGTTTTCGGGAGGATTTTTGTTAGGGTCTTCCTTATCATACTTTGGCTTTTATGGATTTGCAGACCCGGTCTCTCATTTGTTCTGGTGCCTAAATTTCTTATCGGTTTTGACAACATATTGATAAGCAACACCTAGTGATGAGATGTCTAGAAAATCCATTTTAGTTTGGATGTATCTGTGTAGAACCCCATGGTATTTTAGAACCAAATTTTTCTCAGAGTCTTTGATACCCAGCTTGGTGCACAAGGTATGTAAGTTATTGGTAAAATATGACACTTCTTGGCCCCTCTCTTGATGAAGTGTGCTCCATCTCATGTATTGGTCATCATGGTTTCCAACAAGGTAATATTGTCCCTTGATCGCATCCACAAAAAAATCCCAAGTGGGATCGACCACATATATTCCAGACTCCTCTGTGGAAATTTTCTCCCAGTAAATTTCCTACCAATGTTTGACATGGGGGAGAGCCTTAAGGAGTGTGAAGGTGATCTTTTCCCCGTCGAATAAATTATGAACAAAGAAATAACCTTCTAGCAGATTTAACCATTTTTCTAAGGCATCTGCATCTATATGTCCTTCAAATACGGGAATATCAAAATTAACTTGTACCTTGAAAGTTGAGGTGCCTCCAAAGTGGTTGCTTGATGAATACGTGCTTGTTGTTATAGGTATGATTTGAAGGATGTGGGAAAAATTCTCCATCATTTCTTCCCTTTGTTGCGTGAGAGCTTGCTCAAGCAACAGATTAATATAATCATTTTCTTTGTCATTTTTATTTTCTTCCACTATGAAGGGTTTCTTGGGCATGCGATATTGATTGTGATCAAGAGAAACAAGATTGATACCCAAATTGCTATACTCAGAACTCATGAGGGACATGCATTGAAAAAAATGATCAAGAGTAGCTTTCTCTAATACCACTGATCCAGATTATTTTCGGCATGAAATGAGAGCATAGATATAACATAGAAATATACAAATATATTGCAAGAGAGACAATAATATAACATATATATATTGGAAATATAGTAAGAGACACATATATACAATAATACACAATTTCTATTAATGAGCAAAATGTACAAAACTGTAGAAATACAGAGTGAAAGACTCGCTAGAATGGTGGCAGCTTATCTCTGAGAAGAGATGTGACGAATACTTGCATTTTCAAGAAGATGATTACAATGAGGCTCTAAAGGAAATTTTAACATAAATAAAATCCAAAACCCTAACCTGAAAGATGAAAAGCCAACAGTTTTTTGGACCCCGTTTTGGGTAGTTTGGTGTATCAACTTCTCGGGGGCGTAACTTTTACATACAATCTCCGTTTGGGGCGCACGATATCTCATTGGAAAGGTATCATCGAGGAGATTAATTTTGGGGCTAAATAAAATATTTTTTTCCATAATTGTGGTTATCTATCTCAAAAAAAAAAATTTAGGCCCTCAAAATGGCCCCAAACATTTAGGAACCGAAAAACTGCTAAAAATAGTAAGTTGTCATAAGATTGTTTTGAGCTAGTTGGAATAGGTGGGTGGCCATCGATATCAACCTGGTTAAATTTTTTTTATACTAGAGGTGGAAGTGGTGAGACCACCCTCTTTGCATATGGAAGAGGAAATTCTACTTCTGGTTGAAGCGGAGTGGGAGGTTGTAGCAAAGGAACTGAAGCCTTGTTTCTTATTACATACGTCAAAACTTCATTTTTTTCTCAATTCCTTTCTCTGATCCTCTGTTAATTAATTCAACACTCAGAGTAGTCCTTCTCTAGATATTCTTTTTTTGACTTCATCAATCTGTTCCTGAGTGATATATTCTTCTTGGAAGTTGCAAATCATGTCCATGAAATTTATACCATCAAAGGAGTCTTCATCACATTGTGAACACTCATCATCCTAATGAGGTTCTTGTCAAGGAGAACACCATGGTATTTCTTCTATGTTTACCATCCCAACCGGGTTCAATGTGTCAATATATTTTGTCTCTTGTTGAGGCCTTGGCTTCCAACCCGTGACATCTCTCTATTGTCTAGTAAACCGAGGTCTAGAGGCAAACTGATTACTTTCCACAGTGGTCAATCAGTCGATGCTATTATTCTGATCTTGGAAAAACTGAGTACCCATATCGTATATCTTATGATTCAAGAGAGAAATTGGATCTTATGTATTTCTACTGGAAGCTTTGGTATTTGCTTCTATCTTGGCACGGGGATACTGAAAAGGATCAACCTTTAATTCAAGAAGGTTCTCTTCAATTTATGCACTATACTCTTTGGATTGTGCCAGGGTTGTGCGATTATTTTCCTTCAAGATGAAACCAAATTTCCCATCGAATACATTTATATAAAGGAGACAAATAATTGCATCTGTAGGATGTAGATTTGTCGGTATTTGGCTGTACACTCTGTCAAAAATGTTGTCAAATTTAGTCACTGTCTCATTCTCCTTCTTCTTTATCTGATTGAACTGAGCTACAAGAATTATGTTTTCCTTCTTTGTTTTCCATGTGTTCTTAAACAAATTAGAGAAATATTCATAAGATTCTATGTGATTATCAAGAAGGCATCTGAACCATATTTGAACATCTCCAGTCAATGGTGCAGCTAGTATCTTCATTGCTACATCCTCAAGTTTGAATTCTACATTCTCCATGTCTTGGCCCATAGCATAGAGATGATCATCGGTTGTGATCACGTTGTTTCCCTAGAAATTTGGAAACCATTTGTTAGACTCTTTTAGCATGGTATTCAAATATTCGTGGATGGTGGCCATGTTTAAGGGTTTGTAGAGGTCTTTTTTCCAAGGGTGAGCTATTGGAGCAAGGGAAAGGGTACCTTGGAAAAGGGTTTTGACAATGGGAGACTTGAGATGAGGCTTTCTTTGTTAAACCTTAGAAGGCTTGAATCTTCTCGAGGGAAAATTCTTAAGGTAAAGAGGATTCTAGGATGATGGAGTCGCTACATGAGCTTGAGGAAGAGATCATCAAGGGTGGAAGGGGAATGCCATTCAAGTGGAGTCAAAAATCAAGCTAGGGATAATGGTTTTGGGAAGGAATATTGCCAAAGTGTCATTAGGGCATGAAAGGGGATTCAAAATCCTCCCCGGAAATGATGCCAAAATTTTATCACGCAAACTATAGCTTGGTAAATCCTGACCCAATCCACAAGGTGGTGATAACTATGGGAGAGTCTACCCACTGTCACCTTAGATAAACCCTCCCCTTGCTTTAGTGAAGGATAAATCCAACACAAGGGAGGAATCTCGGGTGAACCTAGGTGGAAATGAGATGGAAAGTTAGGTTATGGAAGTGAATCCCATATAGGTAAAACTATTAATTTGAGGATGTCTTGGAAACAAGTCTCGGATATGGTCAATGGTTTCCAAGTTCTTGGGTACCTGCGAAAGATTGTTGTACTTACCCAAGACACAAGAACACACAAGATACAAGTCCAATAATATAATGGATAAGAAACTAAATCTTGTTGTCTCAATTAGAAAAAATATATAATGATATAAATTAGCAATTAAATGATAATAAGAGCTTCTAAACAAGTTACTAAAAGTCCAAGAAAATATGCAAGAGACTAGCTAACAATTACTAGTGTAACTCAAGTATGATAGCACAAGACTTTAGCAACAATAAAAGGTTGTTAGATGCAATTATTGAAGAGATATTAGTGAATCCATATGGATGTAGAAAAAAAATTCTACAACATAAAATTCCAACCACTAAAACTTGCAAGTAAACCACCCAAAAGAAGCACAACAACTAGTAGATTAATTTGGTAGCTTTATAGAAAACTTTGATGGTCAGTTAATGAGTAATTTTGAAAGTTATGAATAGTTTTTATTCATACCTAATGGTTGTGGAATAATATTATTATATCATAAATAAATCCTTAGAGAATCAAGACTCCCTAGTGGCCTTGGACAACCTTAAGAATGTAGAAAAGATTCCAATTTAAACAATTTCAATATCTCGTGATTCTACGTACCCCAATGCAATAATTTATTTCTCCAATGCAATATATTAGTGATTTTAACTATTAGGTTATGGATCATTTTAAATGAATCATAGGCGAGACACTTCAAAGTTTGGATATAGACAAGCACATCTCCATACCAGGGGTCAGAAGATGTGATCAACAACATGTCTCCTTTGATAGGTGACTCGTCGGGTATAACATCACCTGATTCGACCGGAAGTTCTGATATGAGTTCCGCGAAGACCAACGAATTTTTGGATTTTGCCAAAACAAAATCCAAGTCAAATTACTGGAGGATAAAAATCTATCTACTGATCTTTCCACAGATGACGCGTCATTTCAACACGTATTGAAATGGATGCACAACGACAATGATGGTGGTCTTGCGAAACAAAATATAATGACGGAACCGTTGGACAACATGGACTGTTGCCAACGTAATTTTTTCAATGTGGGAATAATTGAGTTTTGGTCCAATGAGGCCTCGACTCAGGTAATAAATCACGTATTCTGAGAGAAAATCATCCTCCTGAACTAAGACCATACCAATGGTTGACTCCGCAGCAGCCAAGTACAATAAGAAATATTTATTATAATTGGGTGGCCGAAGCAGAGGGGTTGATGTGAGGGTGCATTTCAACGCTATGAAAGAGCATTGAGAAACTTCGTCCCAATGGAAGGGAATGCCCTTCTTCAATAAACGCATGAAACCCTTTGTGATCTCGTCATAGTTTGCGATGAAATGCCGTAAAAAGTTCTCTTTTTATTACAGACTCTGAAGCTGAGGGATGGTGCATGGGGGGGGGGGGGATTCAACTATTTCCTCAACCTTTAGAGGATTGACCATGATCCCTATTTTCAAAACTATGAAACCTAGAAGACGACCCGAAGTGATGCAAAAACTACATTTGTTTGGATTCAAGTGGATTTGGTAGTAGCGACATCGTTCAAGGATAAGTCAGAGGTGTGTAGGATGATTAGCTCTCTTGTGATATCGTGATGCTAAATCATCAAGATAAGCCTCGACTATGTGTTAGAGGTTGTGGAAAGAAAAAGACATGGCCCGCTGAAACATAGCTCCAGCATTTTTCAAACCAAAAGGAATCTTCCGATAAGCGAATGTACCCCACGGACAAATGAAAGTGGTTTTGTGTTGGTCTTTAGGCTTGATCTGTATCTGATTGTATCCCGAAAAAACATCCATGAAATAAAAGGCTTCACAACCTGCGCATTCATTGACTATCTGGTCAATAAATGACGTGGGGAAATTATCCTTTGGACAAGCCTTGTTCAAATCATGGAAGTCCGTACATACGTGAATCGTACCTTGTTTTTTATTGACTGGCATGGGAATTGACACCCATTGAATCAATTGGACGGGGTATATGAAACCAACTTTAAGTAGTTTCTCTACTTCGGCCTTAATAGATCATGCTTTCCTAGGATTGACTGGACGAAGCTTCTGTCAGACTGGCTTAACATCAAGATAAGTCATGATTTCATGTTCGATGATTCTTGGATCAATTCCTAGCATTTCCTCGTAAGACCAGGCAAAGACATCACATAATTATTTAAATAAATCCATGTAGATTTGAATATCCTTGGGGGAGTAATCTGCTCCGACGAAGATGTTCTCCACGACACCAAGGCTTCTGGAGATATCAATAGGTATCGTTTCATCTATTGTTTCCATATTTCCTTCAGTGTAAATAGCATGTGTTGCCAAAGGATTGATAGGACAAGATTTATCTCCATTCATAGTTAGAGTGAATTCACCTGCTTCAATTTGTCTTAACTCTGGGAGGAAGTAAGATCTATGATGAAGATCATCCCAGGGTTTGTCTGGACTAGTGATTGCCTCAATAATTTCCTCGTTAGAGAGAAAGACTGATTCTAATGAATCTATATCAGCAAGGGAACCTTGAGCTCAAATAGGCTCAAGCACCAGATGTAACTCTTGTGCTAGAGTCAGATCGGGGTCGACAAAAGCTTATTGAATAATCGAGTATGAAACTTTTGTCATGGATAGGGGCATGGCCATGCCATGGTGCTCTGTCCCTTCCAACGTGGTTGATGGGGAAGGAAAATTCCACATATCATTAAAGTACGTCGTGTGAAACAATGAGAGTTGAAAAATTTTGGCCTAAGGCTGGTCGGGGAACACTGACATGAAATGGACATTTTTGGTCGGAGGTGGGTAATCGAAAGTACCCATCAAAGGTGGGCACAAACCAACCCCTACATTGACGATGTCGAGCTGAGGGTTATCAATCATCGAGACCATGGAGACTCTCGATGAAGGGTTAGGATGAGAGAAGTTTAACTGATCAATGGTCACGATCCGACCCTCGTGTGGAAACAACAAGACCTAGAAAACTGTCACAAACATTTCTTGCATAGCATAGGTCCAATTCCTTCCTAACAAGATATTGTAGTCGAGAGACACATCGACCACTTCAACTTTGACACACATGGTTTTTCCCCCTAACTGCACGGGGAAATAAGGAATGATCCCATGTGGTTGGAAAGAACGACCATCAAAAGCCATAAGAAGAGTAGGCGACAGAGACAAAATGGGTTGGTCGATATCCTTCCAACATGCCAAAGACATCACGCATGTCGAGGTACCCTCATCCACCACTGTGCGGAAAATGTTCCTGGTAAAAGTTTTCATGGTGTAAGCCACTACTATTTGAAAATCTATGTGGTAAGGAAGACGAGGTTTTGAGTCAGTCGTATCAAGCATGATCATTCCTGGATTACAAGTCTCAATAGATCCTAAGGCAGCTAACAGAGCCTTTCTCTAGGAAGGGTAACTCTGGAGGACTTCCAAAGCAGACATTGCACAAGAGGTTTGTGACAAATCCTCCACCACAGAGTAGTTCTGGGCGGCCCTTGCATTCAAATTGTGAGAATCTTTCTTGAACACACCTTTTGGGATGCATTTCATTGTTTCACCCAACGTCTTCTCAATCTGGAGAGGAAGAGATGGGTTTTTGGCTTCTTTAATCTTCTCAGAGGTGCTTGGCATTCAGTAGTCGCATGTCCTAGTTTCTACGTCAATGCTACCTTTCATCATGTATACATTCGTGGATGAAGGATTACTCAAAGACGGGGGGGTGTCCCTGACTGCCCCCCTCAACACTCGAAGAGGCTTGGGTTAGGTTTTTCCCATGTGGAAACAGGTTCGTTAACACAACAATTTGTTGCTATGCAAATAATGTCTAGGCCTTCGCAAGCCAAGGGCACTGATGTGTCAGGTGGTCCTCCTTGCAAATATTACAAGGATACATTGAATTCTTCTTTTCAGTGTCACCCCTACAAGCATTATCAGTGGGCTTCTTATCCCCCTTACCCTTGTTTCGTTGTTTCTTCTTTCCATCAGGATGTTGGGTGGCCTTTGGGTTTGTTGTTTTCACACTGTGTACATCTAAATTTTGGGTAGGGGGAACAACCAAATCGATGGTCTATCTAGCCATTGTCTATTGTATCAACAATTGTTGCAATTGATTTGACAATGGATCAGCAGGCTTCGTTTGCGCTGAACCAATAATTCCATTGGCATGTGGTCTAGACCTTTTTTTGGCCTTGTCAAGTATTGACCTTGGTGCATCTGGAAAATTTTTGTAAAGTAAACCAGACTGAGAGTAAATCAGCTCTAGCCATTGAGCTCTCATTATCGCGTCTTCCTCGAAAAACACCTTGGATGTTGCAACGTCTTTAGACAATTGGTTTAACAAATACTTAAGGAACCACTCTAGTAGGAATGCTGGTGGAACTGGAACTTTTATCAAACTCTTCCTGCGTCTCCATTCTCGAATGTGATCCAAGATATGGTTCACTTTTGTCTACTTAAATTTGGTGATAAATTCAGTGTCGGTTTCATATCTCATAGGTAATTGGAAATTGTTTAAGAAAGCCATTGCCATAGATGATTTTAGGGGCTAAATTTCGTTCATGGGCTAATTTTCCATGGTTTTTCCAAAAACAAGATTCACTATTTTAAAAATGATTCACCCAAATTCTATAGGATAAAATTATTTTACCTTAAAAATCACCAAAATTTTATAAAAACTATATAAAATCCTTAGAAATTTGAATATTTTTACAAAAATATCGCCAAACATTTATAGTTGGCATATGAAGGATTAGTAAGATTCGCCAAGGTTTCTATATTTTAAAATAAATTTCCATCCTTAAAATAATCCTTGGCCATTGCCAATTAGACAAAGGAAGAGTATTGTGAGTGGTCAATCTCAATGTACCATTTCGCAACACTCCCTATGAGAGTGCATTGAAACAATAACAACTGGAAGGAGTCGTCCCTCAAAGAGTTAGACGAGCACCATAAGTGGAAAGTAGTCACATGATTGTCAGGATCTTCATTAGGCTTGGCTTCGAATTTTGGAATGTCTGAAGAAAATTTGGTCGGCATAGGAGGCCAACTCGGATTGTGACAGATGGGGTTATTTAATAACCTTGTCAAGTCTGGCAAGTGCAGAGTTTCCAGAAAGGGTAGTTTGGGTTGTGGATTGTAACCAGGGAAAAAGGAGCTTGGAGTTTGACTGGCACTAGGTTTCCAGGAAAAGTTAGGTTGTTGTCTAGGGCTTTGGTAATAAACATGGTCGTGACCAATGTACGGATTCTGCACTTGTTGACACATCATCGGTTGATTACTGAAATAGGACGTAAAGGGTTGGGCTTGTGTCACATTCCAATGATTTTGGGAAGGATTTCCCCCTGCCGATCTGATGGGCATAGGTGTTGAGCCATGACCGGGGTTCCACTGGGTATGGAAAGGGTTTCCCATGATCGACATCCTTGACAAGGGAACTAGTCCCTACCACGAATTCCAAGGTCCTTGTGAGGAAGGAATTCCTAAGTGTGCCCCATGTGTAGGAATAGTACCCTGTACAGGATGTTGTTTTCCATAACCAAGGTTTCCCCCATCTAAGATGACAGCTGACGGGAAAGCATTGTGACCAAACACGCCGAACAAAGAGAACGATGTTGAACCAACCAACATGTTATAATAAGGGAGTGCTTGACTACCTGCTCCAAACAATTTTATGTTTGGCCTGATGGAGTGTTGATGAACACTGTCAAGCGAGAGGGATGAAGGGGGTATATGACCCTTGTCATAAGGGAAAGTGATAAAGGGGGTTGAAGTGCCCCCCATAGATCCTTGCAGAGGAGCGTTGGAACTCCCAGCCCCTAGACCTAAATTTTGTAGAGTGGAGGAGGAAAGTACAATACTCGTATCGAAGCCAGGAATCCCGCATGAGAATAGAGGGCCTATCACACTCTGAGTGAAAGGAGCAGTGATCACGGCTATAGACGGGATTGGATCACTGGTCGAGGTAGAGGTAGTCAAGACTAGAGTGGCTCAGACTGGCGATGGTTGGTTAGGAGGTGGAACACCCCTTGTAGTGATGGTCATGGAGGGAATATGAGTATTCACTGAAGAAGTAGTAGCGTTTGTTGCCATTGCTTCTTGAGACACTATCATGAACTCGTAAGGATAAATTTGTACGATGATGGGCATTGATAGATCAATGTTCAAAGGTTCGTATGGACTAAGAGCTTCCACTCCAAGGTCTGAAATAGTTGGCTCCTCCAGAATCAATTGTTCTTCTCTAGAATATGGGTTGGGCATAGTTTCCTGTAACCTGATTGTCTCAAAAGACCCTTGCTAGTCTAGTTTTCACCTTAGTTG
>JZKD02S1594356.1:555790-590029 GCA_000966675.3 Picea glauca
CCTTTAGAGTCCCTTCTTCTCATGAGAGAATGGACCATGACCCATTGTCGGAGTTCAGTTCCTATTCTAGGATGTTAACAATCCATAAATACTACAGATGGACCTCTTTCAAATTCAACTAGTATCACTGAATTTGGATCCTCATTGAAGACAATATGATTATTTTACTTGGAACACTTGTTTGAGACTAGTAATAGGACTAGTAAAAAACCCTATTTTCCATAGGGTGTTGTTGAGCACTCAACACACCCTAAAAAATTCTATGTCCATTTCTACTTTTTGGGTACCACTTGATCCTTTGCACTATCTATTTTCACTTCAGTATGAAACTAATGCATGCACTTATCTTTTATGTTTCATGTTAAAATTGTTTAATGTCTGCTCGAACGCACAACAAATAATCATCTTAACTTTAAATGGGACTTAACAACTACTTAAGGAACTGATAGTCTAAATCTTTCCCCAACACCCTTAGGAAGTTTGGCATCGGTAAAGGTCATAGGTGATGAAAATCGCTTGAGAAGTTTAAAATAGCCGAGCATCGATCTTCATCGGCATTGGTGAGAGAAAAAATTTCTCTTTTCTACGAATAAGCTTCGACAGGAATATCGTCAAAGACCAATTCGTTCAACTTTGGCAGGAAAATGAAAAGAGTAAGCATCATGCAAGGAGAGGAGTGGTATCTCTGACCACCGATTCCCGATATTCTTTTGGTGTAAAAAATTTACAAAATGATAATCCACAAATAAAAACTACCCATTATTAATTTTTTTTAATACCGATCCCTGACGCCATCCAAGCATTGGCAGTCACGGTATCTAACTCTCCTTACTCACTGGATGAGTGTTAAATTTTATGTTTAAATATTTTAATAACCTTGAGTTAATAACACCACATCATCATCCATCGACAAACTTATAAGGCAACTCAGAATAATAATAATGATAAATTCCATATTTTGCGTGAAAAAACTTAGATAAGAAAACACAGTAAATTTACATACAAAGAGGGAGCGTAATACATTCAAGATACTCTCATATTTTTCATATAGTTAGAGCTCCCACCAAGCTTGGGTAACATACAATTAGACACAACCAATGTCCTGACTAACTGGCCTGACCACAGTGAGAATAAAAAGCCCTTACAACACAAAATGGAGAAAAATGTCAAGCATCACTTCGGAGAATGTGAAGCAAGAGCTCTCCCATTATATAGTTCCTGCACATGAACTTCTCCTGGGTTACTCCTCACTTCCTGAAATGTTTTCTTTTCCTCTTTCATTGTCATCGTTTGTGCCTCGCGCAACTACACAATTGTATCTTGTGCTTCTGAAGCTGTCTCTGGAGCCAAACTGTGCTTCCTTTGTGACCCTACGATGTCGATACCTATCATTTCTTCACTGCTAACTAGCTCCGCAACTCTCTATTTTCATGGTAGAGTTGGACTATGGAAAGTTGGGCCCACTCTAACTGCTATATGGGACTCTTAATGGGAGAACCTGATGTATTTTCCCTTCCCTGTCATCTCCCTCTTCCTGTACTGATAGTCTCAACAGTTTCTAACCAATTAGCGAGCATCATCGACCCCTCAGCAAATGTATGTACACTCAGCTCAACTGGGAGGCAGGCTTCTTCCCTTTTTCCCTTATCTTTCCTATGCCTTCCCCTTCTCCATGGTGTCTGCTCCTGAGAGGGCGCACCCCCCAGCATGTGTCTTTCATATGAACTTATCTCCACCTCTACCTCTGTTGGAGACGTTGACACCTTTTCCAAGCCAAGGTCGGTACCTCCCATTGGAGCTTCAGGGACACCGGAAGCCAATAAGAAAGAGTCCCAGGCATGTTGGGGCTCAAACTTAGCACTCTGGCTACCTCGCAAACCCCGTCCCTTTTTCAAAGGGGAGCCCATAGTGCAACAACGTAGTAGATAGTAATTTTATGAATGGTAAAGGACTACTACATGGAGTTTCGCCAGAATAAACTCACAAGACCAACATTATAGAGGTATAAACTTGGCATATGCATAGAATTCCCCACATAACTCCTAGGATTTATAGCAGAATGAAGAAGAGAAACAGAGCGTGCCAAATAACACTTACACCTCGCGACAGGATGTCATGAATAGTTAACGTGTGACAGCTTCTCGATGGATGCAATCTAGAGCGCATAAAACATCGTGGATTGGAGTAGTAGGGAATATACGGTAAAATCACTCCAATCTCTTTAAAATATTAAGATTCCATTATTAATGATTGATAGTTGACACACTTGATGATACACCCTCTGGAGGCATTTAACGACTTCTTTATTACAGTATCTAACCTTTTGGGAGCGTACGCGCATGTTTGACTCTGGCATCTTTTCCCAGCCCCAAAGGTCGAGTGGCTTCTGTGACGGTTTCGATGCTCATATCTACCGTAATTAATTTGCTATGCTATGGCATGCTAACGTAATTCATTTAAATTGAAGAGGAGCAATGGCATGGACAAAGACATTGCAGGTCATTCAAAGGGGAAACTAGGATCATGTAAGTATTGCACGATCGAGATTAATGAAATCCACAGGTACGTATCGGTCTATTCTATTTTTTTGTACCTTGTATTATATTATTTGAACACTAAACTACCTCAACCCCGATTGCAGGAAATATTCTCAATTACCGAACAAATCTTTCTCTGTGATCTCGCTGAAGAACTCAAAATAAAACTTGAAGTAGAATCAAAAGAGTAATAAAGGATATCAGGCTCCCCGAGTTCGGCACCCCCAAAAAATTTATCGACTTAAGCGACATAGTCAATTTGCATGCAAAACAAGACTCGATATGGACCGAAGAGCTCGCAAAAATGACCTATGTGAAGTGAGGGCAAGTGCATTGATTCGCATAACCTCCAATCAGGGCCCAAACCATGCTACAGCAGTTGAACTCCAGTCTCATGAAGTATCGGGTGCATGCAGTAGACATCAAGGGAATATATGCAGCTTTGATGGAACAACATAGGTTTCCATGGGCCCAAACTTGTGGAGAATTGTTTATCAACTGGACTGAATATGAGAAAAGTCACCCTTTCTAAGAAATATCTTGGGTTGACCTTTAAAGAAACTGTTAGAAGACAATGCCACATGGCGATTTTTGCTTTGCTTAAACTGCACTTAGCCATTAATTTCAGTTAAACTTTATATTATAAATAAAGACCTCAACCAATTAGTCAAAGGTCGATGGTTGTTGTAAGAACTCTTTCTTTTTGGTTGTTAAGAATTATTTTGAATTGGCTAAGAATTGAGAAGTACTTCTGGACCAAAGACAAACTATTTTCATCAGATGCAAGTGATTGGACTTGGAGAAGAACTACTTCCTATCCTATTTCATGAATGATGCAGCAATGAGTAAGAGCAATTAATTCTGTTGTCAAGTTATCTGGTGCAATGTCTTGATTTTCTTTGCTTTAATGATGAAGATAAATCGTTGTGGTATTATGTGATGAAAGGTTATGGAAGATGAATTATTTTACTTTCCATTATCTTATTACATATGTGCTTTCCTTCTGATAATTAGTTTCTCAGACAGTAATTGGATGCTCACATGGTTAATGTATTAGTACTAGGCTTGTGGTATAGAATCATTGTCTGCATGTTTGAGTGGCGGGTTATCCCAAGCTCAACCTCTTCCCTAGTAGTTAAAAATTAATCTATTTTGTTGTCAAGTTGGTTTATACTAGCTTTCATTTCTCATACCAGTCCCACCTAGGAGAAAATGCATAAGAGAATAGTCTTAACTGAAGGAAGAGCCTTCACAAGAAAACACAAATCCCACCGATAAATTGGTCAGATTGCAAGATCTAGAGAACCATTCCATCTTCAAACACTACAAAGTCTAATTGGGCCTTAGTAGCAGGTTTGGTTCCTATTGTTGAGTCAAGGAATTTAATACCCATCAACAGAATTGATGCTAGAAGGAGGGTCTGAGAATGAATGGCTGAGTATATATTTTATATAGCATTTCGAACAGCCTACAGATTCGTAATGGACCACATGCATGGCTAGTCATTTAACAAACATACCACACACGTTGATTACTCCCAAAGTGGATAACTTACCCCAGGCCGAGGAAGAACCTTTTCAGCCTGAAATACCTTACACCCTTCCTCATGAGGAAGTGAATCAATTCAAGAGAAACACTAGAGCCTACACCCGACAGATCGGTGTGTTCTCCTTAGCTCCCATCCTCTCTCGAAGAAAAAAACAAAGAAGACCAGTGGTTATCACTCCCGATGAAGTTTTCATACACTCCGTAGAAGACTTCACAATTACCGAGATCCAAGAACCTCTTGATTTGATACCCGAAACACCAGCTGACGACATCTCCGAGCCAAACCACTTTCTAGAAGAAGAAGAGTCTAACTCATATTTCGAAGATATGGAAGGTGATAATAACCATGAGGAAGAAAGGGAAATCCCACTTTAGAAAAAACAACCTTGGTTGGCCGGAGATTCCATGGTTGTCCCTAGACAAGTACATAATCGTCCACGACACCCGGAGAAGCTGCTCCCTAAGTATGACCCTGAGACTTCAGGTTTACTTGAAGATCACATCAAGAAGTTCATACTCACAATTAGACTCATGAATGTTCAACATGAATACGTAGTCTATAGAATTTTCCCCTACACATTTGAAAATTCATCTTCCACATGGTATTTTAATCTACCCGTAGGATCTATAACTAGCTGGACCAAGTTCCATAAAGATTTTCTAGATAAATTTGCAGAGGAAACTACTACATGAGCTCTGATGGCTGAGTTGTTCACAACCACCATGAGTTCGAAAGAGAGGTTCAAATATTTCAATCAAATATTCACAACCATCTTAAACAAATTCCATCCCACGGAAAAACCAACTCAAGAGTTACAAATCGAGGTTTATGCTAATGTGCTCCCGGCTTCTATTTATATGTTTGTAAAAAGAGTTGCTAAGCAAACCCTAGGGGAAACTTTTGAAGAGGCCAAGACAATAGAATTCCAGATGAAAGGATGTAAAGAATGCTAGGCCTCTCTAGTAAAGAAAGAAATTACCCAACACCTTCCCAGGAGAGGGCTCCTTTTGACTAGACCGCCAGGAAAACCGGTTGAACAGGCTCCTGAAAAAGGTAATGGAGATATAGAAGATCTACAATGCATGGTTAAGAAATTATAAAATGAGATCATAGACATGAAGAGAAGAACATGAGAGGGAAACCAAGGCCAAAGGCCCTACAAGCCTTTCTTTAAAAGAAACCCACCTTTCAAAGCAATTGAACCTCCCCTAGACAACTTAAACATTGATCTAGGGAATGTCGCGTCTGATTCTTTCTGTACTACCACTCCCAAAGAGACTTCCCTCAATGGGTACATGCCATGAATTTGATGGCCAATCAGTTTCTAGACAAAGTCTCCCTGACCAAACATCCAAACAACTCAGTCATGAATATTTCTAACCAGGACGAGATTGACCCACCACGAGATACAGCCATGATGATCTGGGATCCCGACCTGATCATGCCTTCCAATGACTTGTTCGAATCTTGGGAACAACCCGTGGAAGTTTCAGTGATACAGATATGTAGTAAGGGTCCACCTAGATTGAAATATACTGACATCACCCAATGTTATAACCCTAATTTGCACCATACATGCTTACTTGGCATTAGGCCATCTCAGATTCCTTCTTTGCCAAAACACTACTGAACAAATCTTCATAAAAATACCTTTTTTAAAGGCCCACACACCCTGCTCCACTATTGCCCGCATGTATCTACAGTGTCCATGCTAGCTGACCCACTAAAACCCACATGGACCTACAGAAGCATGAAAAAAGGAAATTTGCTGATGAAACACACAACTTTGGGTAAGTTAACTAAACCTTTCGTCCATGCATGTCCGATCATTTGACCAAATACCTAGCTCCTTCTAGCCTATAAAAGAAGGGGTAAGGGTCCCATTTGAAAGAAGGAAAATCATAGTAAAGAAACTATACCTGATTGAGCATTCCCTTTGTCCCAACTGTTATCGGACTAATCAGTAGGTGTGGACACTAACTGATCTCCCTAGATCCACCTGGATCTAGAACAAAACAAGATAGGACATGAGTCTTTCCCTAAATTTTGACTATTGAATTGACTAGGAGGAATGAACAAGTAACATACCTTATTATCGCTTCCTAGGGTCTTTGTTGCTCCTGCTTCACTCCAGTGCTCTCGTGAAGTCAAGACCAAGACAACACAAACCAACCAAAGTGAAGATAGAACAATATATTCAACTGTCAACCTATGTGTATGATCAAGGAATTACACAATAAAGTGGAAATAACTTTATGGGAAAGGGACATGCCATTGTATCATATTAATGGAAAGTAAATATTACAACCTAAGCCTTGATGTCACAAACTTCCTTTTGATGGCTCTTGGCTCCGAAAAACACACTTTCTCAATCCTTGCATGAAGAAGATCAAATCCTCTTGATAGACTTGCTAGAGTCTCCAAGCTGTTGTTCAATGATGAGTCCTTCACACAATTCTTTCACCAATTATCCAATGAATCTTGCTTAACATTTTCCATGAGAATTCCCTCAAGATATAAGAGAGAATGAATTATTTACTTGGATAAGAATGATCCCAAAATATCAGGGAATCCAGTACTAGGATAACCATTCGAATTCCAACCCATCCTTCTAGAAGATTCCCTTCTAGAAACATCGAGAATTCATCTTTTTCCATGCTTTAGGAAGAGTTCGCACCCTAGCAATTCAACACAGTGCAATAAGTTCACACCCTGGCTTAAAGCAGCCTGCGAGAATGGGTCATTCTCGCACCCAAATGTACTAGTAGTCTACGAAACTTCTTCAAAAATGAGTTTTCTGGGAAGAGATGAAAGTAACTTTTCTCAGGAGAAAGTTCTTATGAAGAGCCTGAGTACACCATCATCAATACATCATCATAACGACCAAAATCATGGGTAACAGAATGCCCCCCAAAGTATGAGGTTGGAACCAGTGACAACCAAAAGACTTTGTAAGCTGCATGTGTGTGTCAGAAACCAGGAGCACACCTAATCGAAAACCTGCGAACAACCAAGCATCAACAGAATATCATATATACCAATTTTGAGGTAGGCATTTCCATACTCAGATTATAGACTGATGACATCATAGACATGGTTCATGGCCACCAATCATACACTGTGGATCCATGCTGTCAAAATATAGCATAGCCACCAGGAATACACTGTGGATCTATGCAAGAGATTTCAAATTAAGACGACATATCCACGAGACATACACAGTGGATCTATGTGTCACAAATTATACATACTCCATTGCAACCTGGACCAAAGAGAAGATATCCAGGGTCTTCAATCTCGTCGCCCAAAGTACGAATCTAACCATGTGATTACATGTGTTGAATTCGAACATGGCAGAAACCACTTGATTATCGATCATTGATGAAACCATTAACAAGTGCGAGGGAAATCACCATTGATGTCAATGATTCCCAAGGTACCCTAGTAGAATCCATCAAGTGCGAATAAATGAGTTGAATTCGAACATCCGATGGAATCTTTCGATCAGGGGTCAATGATGTAAACCCACTGTCGAAAGTGAGAAAACCTACCATTGAGTCATGCAAGCTCCAAGGTACCAAATAATTTCTAAGTCTTGATTCCAGATAATGAGTTGAAGTCGATGGAACAAAACTCGTCATAGGAGGGCCTTGATGTATCCCCCATCAATGACACGAAATGAGTAACATATTTTGAAGGTGAAATAGAGTATGATGCGAATTGGATTGGACACAGGGAAGGTCGACACCGAGAGAATGGATAACTACAGATGGCCGACTCAATATAGGTTTCATATGGACTTCTCTTGAACATATGAATGACACGACCAATGATTTGGCAGCATTGAATCAAAGACGACACAGGGAATGACCTTGTAGAAAATTGAATGAGAGAAAAATGGATTTCCCAAATCGGCTTCAAATGTAATGAATAGGGGGTGTCATGTTCAAGAGTGACACTTACTGTCAATCAATACGAAGATGAAAACATATCCCTTTCCCAAATTTTCCCCCACCATTTCTGGCGAGTACCTCTTTATTTTTACACAAGGTTGAAGAGGATAACATATGCTTGTTGATGTAAGCTCATCTTTCAGATGAGTCCCTAGGAGTATGTTTAATGAACCCTAAGAAAGAGTGGTTCAGTCCCATATGGGCCTTTAGATGTTTGTTTAACGAGTCCAAAGAAAGAAAACTCAAAGGTTTTTCATGGTTATAGAGTCTGGAAAAACACTTAAAAGAGAACTCTCTCAGTTCCTTTTTCGTAAAATAGTCCGGATGAGACCAAAAAAGAGATAAATTATCGCTCACCGGATGCATACTTCAAATACTTTATCGAGCGTGAAAATAACAAGGTCGCTCAGCGATCTTTTCATGTTTAGAGAGTCTGAAAAGAGCTTAAAGAGGACTCCAGGGGGGTTCCTTTTTTGTATAACCTTATGAGCCCAAAAAAGTGATAAAAGTATGCTCAATCATGTTCTCATGTATTTACGAGCGCAAGAACGGACAAAGACCACGCTCGAGGTTTTTATATAAAAACCATAAAAAACAATCAAAACATGCGATGACAAAGAAAAACATGTCCGTATCCCTATTTTTTACCATCGAAATCATTACGCCTGCAAAAGGTTCACTCAAAATGACATTAGGGATTAGGGTTTAATATATAAATAATCATAAAAAACCAAATGACATAGTAAAAGTAAATAAAAAGGAGTAAATACTCTTTTTACCACATCATTTTTATCTTTCCACTATTTGAGCTCCAAAAAACCCCTCTTTTACCCTCAGAGTTCGGCATCAGTTTGCGGGAGCTACGATCATCCATTCAGCAAGCCGTCAGTGACATTAAGGCAGGCTCTTAGTCCTTAACACTTTCATGGTTTAATTTTGCAATTTCATTGGTTAAAATTTCATTTGTAAGTTTATTTTTGGAGCGCTACTTGCGCGCTTCCATTCTCGCAGGCAGGCCATACGGGACCTGCGAGAATGAGGCATTCTCGCAGGTGAGCCTAAGGCATCCTGCAAGGTTCTTGCACTGTACAAATAGGGTACCTGCGAGAACCACAAAGCTCAAAAAGTTTTTAAAAAATTACCCAAAGAACAAGAACCAAATCATGAAAAAAGTTGCTAATCTTCTTGTTGTGTTCCTTATGCAAATAATTGGCCATCAAAATGGTGCTTGAATGGTGCGAAATGGAGCAAGAAGAAGACAATGCAATGACCGAAAATCATTCACCTACTATAGCTTCTTTGAGACATTGTGGACTCCTGAAATACTTTCGCATCCCAGGCATGAGGGCCTAAGTCAGACTATTAGAGTACCTGGTGCGTATGTGGGACCCTGATCAGTAGGTATTTCATGTGGGGGTCCACACACTGTCCTTAGACATTGAGGACATTTACTTTTTGACTGGATTGTCACGGCAGGGGTACTATGTGAGTCTGACAGGAAACAGAGGTGGTGGGCTACAAATGAGTGAGTATTGTCATTTACACTGCGTTCTCGAGGCTGAGAGAAAGAAAGGAAAAATATCTATTTGGGGGGTACGAGATTTGACCCTCCACACTATCCTATTCACCATAGCTCAGATGGTTGGGAGTTCTGCTCCTCACATGGCGTTATAGAGTTACTTCTAGTATGCTATTGAGTGTACTGAGCCTCGAGTGTTCAATTGGGCAGATGTTGTGCTTCACAGTATAAAAAAGCAGTTGACCAAGTGCAGACGAGGTGACCTGAAGCAATTCAGGTATGGATCTTTATTGGTGTCCTTCTTCCTTGAGAGGGTCCCATTACTGAGGTTGTAGGTTGAGTGGAATATACCGGCTCCCAGGGATCCAAGGATGTTGAGATGGTGTCGGCTCATGGCCCGACACGTAGCAGGACCGATCATCAAGTATGATGATACTTTCTTTGACTGGCTTCAACCATAGTTGTTGATGGTTGATGACTATGCTTATGCTGGGTTGGATTTCCGAGGAGATCCAGACTTGGTATTGCCAGAGGATGCTCAGTGGGGGGACCTTGGTAAGAAGTACACACATTTTTCTTTTTAAATGTTTTGTGAATTTTATCATATTCAAATGTTTTTGTTTTATATGTTTGTCCAAAGACTAATACAAAATCATTTGTTGATAACACAGATGTTGGACCTTACAGACCTCCTGGCACTTCTCCCATCCAGCGGTGAGGAGAGGTAGCGGAAGCACCATAATATGCTGAGGATTATCAAGTGGTGGAACAAAATTTGGAAGGCTTGACCGTAGATATTCCAGACATGACTCTGGAAGAGGTTCCACGACGCGATCAATGTCATACTGTAGGAGTATCAACATCCATGAGTCGACTGCTCCATAGGGTTGCTAGGGCAGTCGTGTGTTACCGTGAACGTCATCCATGATGTCACTTTATAGAAGCTATGAGCTTTAGATTTTGACATTTTGGTCTTCGGACAAACTTTTTGTAAAAAGCTCTTTTGATCGTTATATATACAGACAGCTTCTACCAGTTTACCTTATATTGTGTGAATATTGATGTGATTGATTTATAAATTATTAAGATGTCTGTCCAATACATAATTAGCCAATGCATCTGTTAATGTATTTAGACATCTAGGAATATGTTGATATTCAATGTGATCAAAATAACGTTCCAAGAGGAGAATTCGCAAATACACCCGTAACAAAGTAGGACTTCGAATAGAGTAGACATTACTTAACTGTAGTACTACAAGCTATGAATCAAGTCGCACAACCAAATGACGAATTCCGAGTGAGATAGCATCAACCAATAATTCAATAATGACACTATACTCTGCAATGTTGTTGGTCACACGGTTGAGGCACACACCTCGTAAGGAGACAAGTTCGTTTGTAGGGGCGTAAATTGTCCATGCAGTAGAAGCAAGGTTCTGAGTACTATGGCTAGCGCCATCAGCGAAGCCAATATAGGGTAGTGAAGACTCCGACATCTAGAAATCAAAAACAATGTCACATAAGGGAAGAGACCAAATAACGACAAAAGCAAACTATAGTAACACACAAAACGTATGATACAATAAAAATACAAGAACTTGTGAACAGATGATTTTATGCATAGTACTTCTTCAAGTACAGCCCATTACTGGGTTCACTCAAAGGGATACCATCGTAATCTACCAACTCATATGCTCCTTTTTCCAAAACTCATCGAACGATATAAGGACCTCGCCACATGGGTTTGAATTTCCCAGCTCCTAACATATCTCGATCTTGTTCATATAGAAGAACAAGATCACCTTCAGAAAAAATGCGAGGCTTGACATGCTTGTCGTATTGGGCCTTGACACACTTTTTCTGAGCTTCTATGACTAGGGTGGCATCACGTTGAGTTTCGTCTAATCACATAAGATACAATAAACATTCTTCCTCAGCAGAAGTGTTGGGTAGGAGTTCAACAGCTAGTTTTAAAGAGGGTATCTCGCATTTGATAGGGAGAATAGCTTCCACACCATAGACTAATCGAAAAGGTGTAAACCCAGTAGTGGACTTGACAGATGTCCGGTACACCCATAATGCCGAAAACAACATTGTGTGCCAATTTTTTTTATGAATCCCTATCATTCGTCGAAGCATAGTTATGAGAACTTTGTTAATCGCTTCGACTTGGCCATTAGCTTGTGGATAATAGGGCGTTGAGTTATCATGGTGAAGACCCAACTTTTCAGTAAGTTCAGACATCATAAAATTCCTAAAGTGGCTATCGTGATGAGTGACGATAGCTTGGGGAACACCAAAACGATCTATGATGTGATTAAAAAGAAACAATGATGCGGTCTTTCCAGTGTTGTCAAATGTCGGCATCACCTCATCCCATTTCGTAAAGTAATCAACGGCTACAATAATGTAACCATGCCCCTTGGCCGAATGAGGGTGACATGTCATGAAATCAATGCCCCATTTCGCAAAGGGACCAACTGAGACCACAGGGTGAAGAGGAGCAGGATGTGACCGAATTTTTTGATTATAGATCTGGCATGCATGGCATTTTTGAATGGCAATAATGCAATCGTTAAAAAAAGAAGGCCAAAAATACCCGGTGCGTAAGATCTTCTAGGTAGTAGCATACCCAGACATATGACCACCACATGCTTCGGAATGGCAGTCATTCAGAGCTTTCTCAGCTTTGTCAAATGTTAGACAACGTTGAAAAATAGAGTCAATCCCCCGACGATAAAGAGTATCCCCAAGGATAATGTATTGACGAGCTTGATAGCGTATTCAGTGTCATTCAGTACTGAAAAAAGTTGGCCAGAAACTATGGTTTTGGAGATATATAATGATATCCCCATACCAAAGATCATCAGTGCTAATAAGGAAAAGAGATTCATCAGGTAATGAATCTGCAACTACATTTTCCATTGCAGAATGGGGAAAATCGCATATCAACTCAGCAAAAACTAAAGACTTCTTAGACTTGGCGCGTTTGAATTCCAAGTCAAACTCCTGGAGTATCACAATCCATTTGGAGTATTTTCCCCCTAGAAATTGACGTGTCAGAATGTGTTGCATAGGGTTGCAATGAGAAATCACTGTAGTCTTACGTGAGAGGATATAGTGCCGGAAGCGTTGGATGGCTTGAACGGAAGCCAAGGCCAGTTTTTTGACATGTTGATACTTGATTTCAGTCGGTGTGAGACTTCAACTCAAGTAGTAAATAATCCGAGCATCATCCTCTTGGACGAGAACCATGCCAATGGTGTAATCTGAGGCAGCATGGTAAAGGAAATAATCACGACTGTAATCGGGGGAGGAAGAGAAGTGGAGCTCGCGTCAGGGATAACTTCAAATATTCAAAATAATTGTTGGCAATGGTATCCCAGATGAACTTTGAATCCTTCTTTAATAGCCACGTAAATCCATGAGTGATCTCGGCGTAGTTTGGGATAAAACGATGAAGAAAGTTTTCTTTCCCCTACAAACTTTGCAACTGGTGAAGTGTAGAAGGAGGGAGATTAAGGATGGCCTCAACCTTCAAAGTATCCACCCGGATCCCTTGACGTGAAACGATAAAACCTAGAATACGATCGGATTCCACACAGAAAACACACTTATGAGGATTTAAACGGATCCGGTAGAACCAACAGCGAACGAAAATGGCCCGGAGGTGGGTTGGGTGATCGATTCTATGCATAGAATGAGCGGGTAAATCATCCAAATAGGGTTGAACTATGTGCTTGATATCATGAAAAACATAAGACATAGCACGTTGAAAAGTTGCGCCAGCGTTCTTAAGAGCGAAAGGAAGTTTCCTATAGGCAAAAGTACCCCAAGGACAAATAAAGGCAGTCTTATGTTGATCCTCGGGAACAATGTTAATTTGATTATAGCCGGAAAAACCATCCATGAGAGAGAAGATTTCACTTCCGGCGTAGTCATCGCCAATTTGATCGACAAAAGGGGTAGGAAAGTTGTCTTTTGGACAAGCTTTATTGATATCCCTATAATCAACACAAACAATAATCGTACCTTGTTTCTTGTCAATCGGGACAAGATTGGAAACCCAGTCTGTGAGAGCCACTGGATAAATAAAGTTGGCTTTCAGAAGTTTTTCGACTTCGAGCTTTATAGCAGTCGCTTTACATGGGTGAACTGGACGAAGGCGTTTCTGGATGGGTTTAGCGTCAGGATATGTCTTTATCTCATGAATTACAATCTCAGGGTTGATACCTGGCATTTCTTCGTAGCTCCAGGCGAATATGTCATGAAACTCTTTGAACAGGGACGTATAGGTGACTATTTCGTCAAGGGAACACGAAGCTCCAATATGGAAATTTTCGACGATTCCAGGTTTGATGGATATGTCAATGGGAATCGTGGGCGAGATATTACTTAAGTTCCCTTCAGCAAAAACATCGTGTGTAGACTCGGGAATGGTCAATATGACGACCACGGTCGACAGGGTCGAAATCCGTTGGTAGTTCTCAAGAGTGTGTTGCTCCAGAAAGAGGATAGAATGATGATGCCCATCATCGCAAGGGGTGTCTTCCATGACGGACATGATCATCTCGTCAGTTGGAAAAATAACATGAAAAGGATCGAGAGACAACTCGTCAAGAGAGGAGGTAGAAGGTGTTGCTGATTGAATGGCCTGATAGGCGGACTCAACCGGACTTAACGACATTTCATCGCCGAAATGAAGATGATCTCCAGGGTCAAGGACTATCCAGGGGTCGAAAGACGCAGGAAGTTCGTGAGGCGAAGTGGAGATCATATTGATAGAAGCAACAGATGAGCGTGGAACATCGGGCGGTGGAATGGGGAAATTACCCATTAATTAGGAGTCCTTTAAAAGGCCTACACCGACATTCTCATAACCTAGTGGGGTTTTAGCAATAAATGGTACATTGCCAGTACAAGTATCAGAATTGAAGAAGGCGAGTTGGTCGACGGTAACAACCTTTCCTTGATGAGGGAAATGTACTACATGGAAAAGTGTCGACACAACAGCGTGCATGGAATCGATCCAGTTGTGGCCAAGCAGAAGATTATAATCAAGGGGAGCATCAAATACTTCCACTTCGACTTGGACCATCTTACCTTCTAAAGTGATGGGCAACGAAGGAAGAACACCGTAGGGCTTAAAACTAGAGCCATTGAAGGTTTTAAGAGTGTTTTGTGATTCATTCAAGGAAGGAGAGACAATGGCTTTCCAGCAATAAAAATACATGACACACGTCAAGGAACCCCCATCGATAACAGTTCAACAAATGTTCTTGTCAGAGACAACAACTTGTATCTGGAACACGAGTTGAGGGGGTAAACTTGGAATGTGATCGTCCAAGTCAAACACTATTAAATTTGTATCTGTCGGATCAATTCCACCGATAGCTTTCAATAGTGCCTTCCATTGTGCGGGACAAGTTTTAAGGACTTCAAGGGCTAACATCACAGAAGGTGCTTGGTCCAGATCTTCAACAATGCTGTAGTTCTGGGCCGCACGAGCATGAGGATTAAAAGTCGATTTCCGAATGATGCCCTTAGGGGGGGGTCGCAGAACTGTGTTGAGGCTCGGTCATTCGAGATGAAGAGGATCGTTAGTAGGTGGAGATGCTAGAGAGGGTTGTACCAAAGAAGGGGGTAAATTGTCAACCTTCTCCTTAGATGGAGAATAATCTTTGGCTCGAGTCATGAGTGCAACGTTGTTCTGCTTAGAATCACCAGTACACATCAAAAAATAAGAAGTGGTAGAAGAGAATGGTTGATCGTGAATGACTAACTGAGCCTGTTGTTGAGACGGGAAGGGTTGGAACAAGACAATCGGTGCAGGTGGTTTCAAAGCTCCCTGAAGGAACTTAGTGACCTCGGCATGTCGTGGACAATCCTTCGTGTAGTGATCATCACCACAGATAAGGCAAGGGTATCATGGTTTGCGCTTATCCCGGTCATCAACAAGAGTAGTTTTAGTTTGCTCTGCTTGAGAATTATTTTTCCCTCCTTATTCTTGCCTCTCCCCTTTTTAGATTTGTTTTTACCGACTGGGGTAGATTGGACAACATTTACCTTAGAAGTCTTTCCGGTGGGAGTGACAGGAGAAGGAGCATTTTGAACATTAGAAGAAGAAGATTTACGGTTTTTGCTTGAAATGGAATGTGATTAGGCTTGGGCAGAACCAATCACACCGTCAGCCGCATGTGAGGCAACTAGAGTAGTTGAAGTGATGGAAGTATTAGGACGAGGTAATTCAGGCAGTAAATCGTAAAGGGTTCCCATTTGTGAATAAACAAGGTCAAGATATTGAGCACGACTTATAGCTTGCTCTTCTGTGACGACGCCACCCATGGCAATGTCCTTACCGATTTCATTCACAAATGATTTTGTAAACCATTCTTCCAGTAACTGATCGGGAAGCTCAAGTTTAATGAGACGATGTCTCCTTCGCCACTCATGGATGTGATCAGAGATATGAGTGCCTTTAGTCTGTTTGAAGGAAGTCAAAATGTCGGGCCCTGTGTCATAACAAATTGGTAACTAGTACTGCGTAAGGAAAGCCATAGCTAGGGTGTTGAAATCATAGAAGAAACCTCGTGGTAATTCAATATACCACTTCGTACCAGAACCGGTAAGGGTTAGTTGAAAAAGACGTAAATGAATAGAGTCATCCATCAACGAGTTGGATGAACACCATAGGTGAAAAGTCATAACATGATTGTTTGGGTCCTCTCCCACTTTTTCTTCAAACTTAGGAATGTCCGATGGAAGTTTGGTTGGTAACCCAAGGCTCCAATTATCAAACTCTAGGGGGAAAATAGCTACTAAGGTGTAGGTAACTCTAGGCCTTAGTAGATTTCCTCCCTCTTTAACTCAATGATGAAGCAAAATCAGCTAAGATGAAGCAAATGGATACTAGGGTGTTGCAATGGAAATGCCTTAGAAAATGATTCAATAAAAATGGTCTCTTGACAAGATTTAGTAGGTGAAGGCTTTTAAATCTAGGGCAATAGCATGTGCTAGTCTTCTTAGGGTTTAATCAAGAAATTTCATAATCTTTAATGTAAATGCAAGATAAATAGTGTTAAATTATGAGATTGATTTCTTATGTGGATTAATTCTTTTATTTTTTTTAACACTTTGATTCCATCTTAATAGACTTCAACAATACCAAATCATAACCGAATAGAAATAACTATGTAGATAAGTAAGCATGCACATAAACAACACATATACCCTGGGGAAACCTTGTACAGGGATAAAAACCCCAGCAAACAATATTCCTTTATTGCATTAAGAATGTATGATCACTTACAAATATCCACCATGAATGTTCTTCTCTTAAAGAGCTTGCCAAGATGACTCTGACCTGACAAAGACCTAAGAGACCTTACTGAAATACACCTCTGATATGATGCCTCTATTGTTGATATACAAAATTGATATGCTACTGATATATGCCTCTGATATGAAGCCTCTATTTCTGATATACAAAACTGATACGTTGCTTTGGTATGCTGCCTCTTTATCACTGATATGCTCCTCTATTGCTTCTCCCTTAACCTGCATATAAAAAACTATGTTGAAGAGAGGGGTCAACCTCTGCTTATATAGGTTGAAGAGGAGAAGAGGAGAGGCTTGAAATAGTAACTTGTTTGCATGATTTAATCATAAATCAGCTTCATACTTTAGTTCAAACTAGACTTGAGACTGATATACTCTAGTTCGAAAATAGAACTAGACTTGAGACTTCAGTTACAACTCAACATTACACTTTTGTTCGAAAATAGAACTAGACTTGAGACTGGTATACTTTAGTTCGAAAATAGAACTAGACTTGAGACTTTAGTTACAAATCAACATTACACTTTAGTTCTAAAATAGTACTAGACTTAATACTTTAGTTACAACTCAGCCTTACACTTTAGTTCTAAAATAGAACTAGACTTAAGACTTCAGTTACAACTCAACATTACACTTTAGTTCTAAAATAGAACTAGAATTAATACTTTAGTTACAACTCAGCATTACACTTTAGTTATAAAATAGAACTAGACTTAAGACTTTAGTTACAACTCAACATTACAAGGAAATTCAAAATTCTCTTCATGGTGGATAATGTTACACATGCTAATGCACTAGATCAATACATTTATATCATTTTCAATATTTAGGAATATCGTTTGTTTCTAGCTCATAGGAATTTTATATTCAACCTAAATTTAGCTATATGCCTTGACTTTTTCTCATGGATCACAAGGCTTGACTAGGCTCACAGAGGTTGTATGTTCCCCCTCACTTTTGCACTATTTTATCTATGCTCACAGAGGTTGTATGCTCCCCTTGACATTTTCTCTAGACTGTCTATGCTCACAGAGGTTGTACGTTCCCCCTGACTTTTGCATTAGACTCACATAGCATCTCGTTCGTCCTAACTTTTGGTTTGACTCATAGAGGTTGTACGTTCCCCCTGGCTTTTGTCAATACCTCACAAAACTAGTTGATTCTCCAAATCTCCCTGGCTAGCCTTAGGGTGGCCCATATGGCCTCTCATTAGAGAATGACTCTCAATGCTACCAAATTTAATACTCCCTCTCAGGGAGGGATTCATTCTTAGTCACACCAAGCTTACCTATTAGTTGCACAAACTGTCTCGAGGTTAGAGGCTTGGTTAGGATATCAGCTACCTACTCACTCGTGGCTATGTACTGTAACTTTACAATTTTTCTCTGGACCAAGTCTCGAATGTAGTGGTACCTCATGTCAATACATTTTGACTTGTCATGAAATACTGGGTTCTCTGTCAATTTTATGCAACTTTGATTATCATAGTGAACCACCGTCATCTCACACTTGTCACCAAACAACCCAGAAACCAATTTTCTGAGCCATATTGGTTCCTTGCTAGCATCACTTGTTGCAATGTACTCAACCTATGTTGTAATCTGTGCAATGGATCCTTGCTTTCGGCTTGACCAAAATATCATAGCAGATCCCAAACTGAAGCAATATCCGTAGGTACTCTTCCGATCCACTAGGCTTCCTACCCAGTCAACATATGCATACCCATGCAAAAATAAACCACAACTGGATGTATATCTTAGACCATAAGTAATGGTCCCTCTGATATATCTCAAGATGTGCTTTGTTGCCACCTAGTGTCTTTGTCTCAGTTCAGTCATGAACTGACTCATTGCAATCACTACATAGCATATATCTGGCCTAGTGTGGATCATGTACATCAATGATCCAATCAACTACCTATACATGGTGGGATCCACCAAATCTAAACCTCTATCAAAATCATGCAGCTTTCTCAGGTTGGTAATCATTGGAGTAGACATGGATTTGCAATCCATCATACCAAACCTCTTTAGTACATCCACTGTGTATTTTACATGTGCCAGAAATATCTCACCCTGTCTTTGCCATACTTCCAGTCCTAGGAAGTAATGCATCAAGCCTAAGTCTTTCATCTCGAATTCTGAGGTTAGCTCCATCTTACACCAGGATATTATCCCTTCATCTTCTGTTAGAAAGATATCTTCAACATACATGATTAGTATAACAGGTTGGTTACCTCTTAACTTGAAGTATAGATTTGCATCAACATCACTTTTCTAAAGACCCAGGCTTTTAAGAAAGCCATCAATCATGTCATAACAAACTCTGGGAGCCTGCTTAAGACCATACAAGGCCTTCCTTAGCTTGCATACTTGAGTACCTTTTTTATGCAGTAAAAAAACATCTAGTTGTTCCACAAATATCTCATGTTCAATCTTTCCATTCAAGAATGTTTTTTTTACATCCATCTGATGTAGCTTCGAACCAAGAATGGAAGCTAAAGAAATAATAGTTCAAATGGAGGTATACTTGGCTATAGGGAAAAAACTCTCTTCGTAGTCGATTCCTTCTTTCTAAGTGAAGCCTCTGGCTACAAATCTTCCTTTGAACTTTTCCACACTTCCATCAGCTGCATGTTTTATCTTATAGATCCATTTGAAAGAAACCATTGATTCGTGTTTTGGCCTCGACACAATGTTCCAAACATTGTTCTTTATAATAGACCTATATTCCTCAAGCATGGCATCCTTCCAAACTTGTAATTTATCTACTTCTTCAAATGAATAAGGTTCGACATCACTAATGCTTCTCATCAGTGCAACATAGCCTCCAAACCTATGAGGCCTCTTCCTTTCCCTGAAAGTTCCTTTGGGAGAAGCTATCATTTCTGCTTCCTGCAATATTTCTTTAATCCACCCTGGCTTCCTTTTGGCTGGAGGTTCTTCAAGAGTTCTTTCTAACACTTCAACAGGTTCTAGGGGCTCATTACTTATCCCTTCACGAGGTTCCTCCCTTTGATCATCTGACTCTTCATTTTCAGAAGTGGATGAAGCTGGTTGAACTATTTCTGATTCCTGTTGAAGCTCTCTAGATTTCTTAAATGTGGCTTCCTCATGGAAATTCACATCTCTGCTTATCTCTATTTTCCTCTGACATGGTACATAAATCCTGTAAGCCTTGGAGTTTTGTTTGGCCCCAACAACTCCCCCTAAATGTTTACAAAATTTAAAGGCCCCCATTAGAATCTTGATAATTATAATGAGCTACAGAATCAACATTTTCAAATAGTTCCATACCTTGGCTTGCTTTGAGACAAACTTGATACATTCACTACAGTATGAGACATTCATTACAAGAGTATATGTCAAAATTTAGAAACGAGCATAGAAATCTCAATTTAAACAAAAACGTTAATTTTTATCAACTGTTTACTTTTGTTTAAATTATGATTATGTGTTCATTCTTTTTCTCATTAGCAAGTTTGACTATTTTGAATAATGGGTTCAATACTTCATCAAATAATATCTTGGTTGGTTTCTCATTTTCACAAAATCATTTGGTGGGATTAATTAATTAAATTCTTTTTTCATTTTGCATCTCATTTCAAAATAAAACTAATAAAAAAAAAGAATTATCTATCATTTGTTTGATTTTGTGAAAACCCAAAATTAATATTTTTCTCCTCTCCATCAACTTGAAGATTCTAGAATTTTAAGATCATATTTGAAAGGAAAATATAAACAATGTTTGTTTAGAACTTATAGTTAGTTTAAATTCATTTTAATTTTATTGTTCTAGATTTTTTTTTATTCACACTTTTTAGGTTATTAATTTAGGTTTCTTTTTGTTTCACGTGATTCTATTATCAGTTATTTGATACAAATCTGATCATGGCTTGATTTTATTATCTAAATACATTCAAGATGATTGATCCAAAAATAATATTGGATTGCTGGAAAAACATTTATGAGCAACAACAGATAAAATTTGGAAATGCGTTAAGAACAGATAGACGATTTTGTGGGATTGATTTCAGCCAAACCATGAGGAATCTGAAGAAACGGTTGAAAACCCATCTCCAAAATGGACCCATTTAAATTACTCATGAGAATTTTCCCCAAAATAATGCACTATTTGATAGATATTTGTGTCTCTTTACAAGTAAAATTTCAGGTGGAAGAAATTATTAGTGATACCCAGATTATTCATTCATGGTATAAATATATGAGAAATTTCATAGCCAAAGGATCAAAGAAATGGAGAGGAGGATTTTTATCCTTTATCTTTTGTATAATATTTCTTTTGTAAACTTTTTTTCTTTTCAAATGGAGCAACGGATGGTTGGAATCTTTGGGAGAATGGACAAGTATTTTCAAAGAAGAATGTGGAATTCCAGGTTGCTTAATGGATTTTGTCTAGTGAATAAAATGGTTTTATTTTCATTACAATATCTTCATATTCATTGAATAATTGATTATGCATTGATTTAAATTCTTCCTGGACCATATGATGAACATATTTTGTTTGAAACTATATGAGAAAGCAGTTTACTCTTTGGATTTCGTCCTGTGTAGACTTTGCATTGTTTTTTCATTGTCTTCTCATGTAATTTCTTGATGTGAAATGTTATCTGTGTTGAATTAGCTTTAGTTAGTTCTACACATAATATTTTATATCATGCTTTTCTTTATGTTGTTCATTATATTTTGGTTTAGTTTATATATGTGACTGATCATCTATTCAAGTATTTTGAGTTTACATATGATGCTAGATAGTTGGTAACACCATTCCTGAGAATTGGAATTTATTTCATTTTCAGTTATTGGACATTTCAAGGTCACAAGATATATAATTATTTGTCTTTTTGTTGTTATAAACTCGCTCCAGGATATGAAACACTTCCTTGAATTTCTTCAGGAAGTATTATGTTTGTTTTTGTCATAGGTTTACACTTGACACAAATTAAGAGGAGCTCATACAAATACAGAGAGATGAATTTAGTTGATCAGTGAGAGGTTAGTAGGTGCATTGCTTTATTTTATTCATATTTGTTTATATATGAATGAGATGATGATTGCATTAATTAGATTTGACTGTTTTTGTGTCATTGTTTCCATTGTATTTGCTTAGTATTTATTAGTTTAAAATTTTTAAACATTAAAAAACAAAAAGATTTTTGTTCTTACTTTATCTTATTTTGAAACATTATTATGAACATTCATTTTCGCAAGATTTCAAGTAAACCTTGTAAATTGTATATAGATTGTTTATAATCATTTGTATATTCATGTGTGTTTTTAATAAACATTAGTAAGTAATATACCATTTGTTAGAATCATAGCTTTAGATTAGTTTATTTCTTTTACTGTTTTTAGGAATTTAGTTGGCTAACAGAGAGATTAAACTCATCGCATCAGATCATGCCAAACAGATTGGGTTAATTAGACAACCTCAATCTGGATCTAACCTTCCAATTGATGGTGTGTCATTTACGCCCATCAACAAATGGCGCTAGAAGGAGGGCCGAGGTAAATTTAATGATTAAATGTTTCACCCCTAAACTTGTCATAATTCCAGATTTAATAATTTTTTCTTCTGTGTCATCTTGAAATGCACTAGAACGCATGCCAGACTGACAAGCTGGCCTTGCATGAGTCTTTGTTTTGAATGTATTTAATTCCCCATGGTTCCCGAAATCACTGTTTTGGAACATGCTTTCCACTTCTCATTACCTGATATTCCCAACGAGACAGTCTCTTGCTTGTCCAAACTCACCTTTGATGATGGGGGGGGGGGTGTATTTGCAAAAGATCATCTTAACAAGTTTTGGTGTAAATGCATCAAACATGATATTTATGATTTAATTTTTTTATACATATTGTTCGTTGTTATTTTTAGGGGTCATATTAAACATTGGTTTGAGTCTTTTCCAGCATATCACATTATTGATTGGTTTAAGTTTGTAGATGAATTTTTAGATGCTTTTGAAAACTATGATTACAATCAATTATGTGAAGAATTTCAGACTTTACTAATCAATGACAATTCATCTACATAAAGTTTTTCAACAACAATCCATCATGTTCTCTGTAAATTTAATCTTGATGACATTTCATTTGCACTAAATCTCCTCTATGATGCTTGCATCCCTTTTATCCAGTCATATTCAATCGTGAATGATGAATTGGTTACAAATCCTATCACTCAATTGCGAGAAGAATTTTGTTCGCAGGATGAGAGGAATCCATCCAAAAATTTTGAACAAGCAAGGGAGGTAGAATCTATTGAAAAGGTTCTTACTGACAATCAAATTGGTTTTTCCTCTGAAGCATTGTATATTCAGTCCTCGACCATTGTGGAAGAAGATTTGATGTTGGGTCATGGTGAATGTCCATATTCTTCTAACTCTTGTTGTAATCAGTACTTAAATTCAGTTATTGAAGAACACTTAGGTGATGAAAACAATCTTAATCATTCTAACATTCCAATGAAACTGATTAGAGATGCAGATCTCCAATTGGAAGAAGAAACCTTAAACCTTCATCCACAAATCATACCTTATTCATAGGAAAGATTAGATGTTTGTCATGAAAGTTTTGAATTATCTATCATAAAAGAGGCAAGTTTAGACAATCATATTATGTTGAAGGATTTATCACCAAAACAGAGTGAAAGTTTTAAGGAAAGTGAAGAGGAATGTCTTGAGAATACCATTGTTAAATATCATAACTCAAGAGATTATTTTCATGTGCTTATTTATGATTCCTTTTACTCTTTATATCCCGATCTCTTATTAGATTCTGGTGGACTTGATACTTTACCCACAATATCTTACTCTTTGCCATCACAGTCAAATCTTTTCGATATGCCAAAATTTGGTGAAATTAATTCCGAACGTAACATTTATGAAGTCAGATTTGACGTTCTTTCACTTTCGTCACTCGCATGGAAAAAGGACATGTTGAAAGGTTATTTTACACAATTTATTTTTGAAAGAGACTATGCACTCATTCTTATGGAGATCTAATATTCTACATTGCATATTCGTTCTTTGATTAGTTCCAATTTTAATATTTATGCTTCACATTTTGAAACAATCAATCTCATCAAAGGAAGCATTCAAACCAATAATCTAATTGATGTCATGAATCCTCTTATGATGTGTTCCCCATTGATATATCCATTTCATCAAAGTCATAGTTTGCATCCTAATTTTTATGATAGAAGCTGAGAATGGATTGAAGATTCGTATCTAAAAAATCTTCATAATAAAGCTAAAATTGTGCTTACTTTGTTTCTACCTAAATATGCAGGAAGTAAGCATGACATATTTTTTTTAGATCCTCCATGTGAAGAAATGGATGAACACTTGGAGAATTGTAACGAGGATGGGGCACTCCAGCCTTGACTAATGGTTATGTCAGGTCCCCATAATATTGACAAGTTTTACAAACTTACTTACATTCTTCCATGTCATTATGACCCATATCACGAAAAGATTGCAGAATGGTTGGAGGATTCATACATCAATAAGTTTCAAAGGAATGGTAAGGTCATGCTTGTTTTGTTTTTAAATGAATATATAGGAGGTAAGAATGACATATTTCTTTTGTATATGAAAATACTACATTCTTTTATTATGATTTTCGACTTTATGTGCCTTGCAGGATTGAACATGCTCTTGTGGCTACACTGGAAATACAATTTTACTTAGCGTTTTGATGTATTTAGAAGTTTAGAGTAGGTTTAGGAGTAGGTTTCCTTTAGTTTTATTTCTTACTGTTTCTCTTTGTAATAATGCAGTTATGAACACAAGTGGGTACACCAAGAGAACCATAATATGAATGTTGTCAGGGAAGTCCACTTTAAATCTTTTTCTCTCTGCTTTTCGTTGAATATTTCTTTTCAAAAACGCAGTATCATCATGAAAATTTTAAATGGAAAGTAAAGAGATAAGTAAATTTGAATTGTCAATTCAACCCTGACCCAAGGTGCCACGAGTAGGACTGCACTCATCTTAATAAGGATTTTTCTATTTTCTTTTAGTCTCTTTTATTTTTAATAATAATGCTTGGTCAAAGTAACATCTCATGCATCACTATATTAAGAAAAGAACTTGTTCACACATGATATTTTATATGATTTAGTTCTTCCTTTATTTTACAGTGAGATGCTAGTGGATCCAAAAGCTCAAGTTTATCTTTGGCCAAAATCGTTTCCTAAATTTTTTTCTTTTGTTGTTTTGATTTTGTGCACTTATGATTTTGAATCCCATTAATAAAATTTGATTTGGTTTGCTGTGTGTTTTTTGTTTTCTTTGATTGTTTTGAATGAGTTTTCTTCTTGTCTATCCTTTTGAATCAATATATTCCTGATCAAAGAGCGATTGTTGAAGGAAGCATTCATTTTAAGACTTGTGTTTTTCAAGCAATTTGAAATAATTCAAAAAGGTCCTGATATTAAGATATAACTCAGACAATTGATTTTTAGGTCAATTGTCACTTTCGTTTTGTCCTCAAGTTTTCTTTGCCAGAGTATTACACCAGAGATGTGGTTTAAATCTTTGAGAATTACGATGATCTATAAACTTTTTACACCGTCCATATTCTTAAGGAATCACTTTTAAGTTCTTCCCCGTTCTCTAGATTATTTCTTAAATAAAATCTAAAATCTCTAAACCATGATAAAAAAAAATCTAGTTTTGAAAGAAAATAAATAAACTATTCACCTGTATTGCAATTAACCTCTAGTGTCACCCCCCTCTCTTTGTCATCAATAAATATATAATTGTATTATTATTTAAAAGTGGCATAAGAGGGTTTGAAGAACATAAGTGTGGGAAGTGTGTGTAAACCTGTCGGGGTACTAAACAGGCTCGCTGGCAGTGGGTCATTGCACACATGATACCAAGACAACTTCGTCGGGGTACTGAATAGGCCTGTTGGCAACGAAGCAATGTCGGGTCGAGAGGTAGCAGGTATATGATTTTAAATTAACTTTTATGGAAGTATACATCATGTGGATACAACTATTGGATGGGATTAAAGCATTTGAGTGGGTTAAATGAATCCATACCGAGGCTATGGACGCTTGCTGGCAGTAGTGTCTCAGTCAATGGTATTGAAGTTATTTTATAAACATTGTGACTCTTTGATTAAGACATTATTTCATGTTATAATCCCCTGCAAAGCAAATTCTGTTGTCTGGTTATAACATTGAGTTTATCCTAATACTATATGGTTTCAGAGTGAAATTATTTCAGGGAGCTTAAATCCTTTTTCAAGTCTTATTCTTTTCTTCTTGGGATGAAATCTTATCATATCAGAGATAATTGCTTCACCCAATAAGTCGCCATTTTTTGATCCCCAACAACTCCCCCTAATGTTTTACAAAATTTAAAGGGCCCCCATTAAAATCTTGATAATTATAATGAGCTACAAAATCAACCTTTTCAAATAGTTATATACCTTGGCTTGTACATTCACTATAGTATGAGACATTCATTACAAGAGTATATGTCAAAATTTAGAAACAAGCATAGAAATTGCAATTTAAACAAAAACGTTAATTTTTATCATATGTTTACTTTCATTTAAATTATGATTAAGTGTTCATTATTTTTCTCATTAGCAAGTTTGATTATTTTGAATAATGGGTTCAATACTTCATCAAATAATATCTTGGTTGGTTTCTCATTTTCACAAAATCATTTGGTGGGATTAATTAATTAAATTCTTTTTTCATTTTGCATCTCATTTCAAAATAAAAAAAAAGAATTATCTATCATTTGTTTGATTTTGTGAAAACCCAAAATTAATATTTTTCTCCTCTCCATCAACTTGAGGATTCTGTAATTTTAAGATCATATTTGAAAGGAAAATATAAACAATGCTTGTTTAGAACTTATAGTTAGTTTAAATTCATTTTAATTTTGTTGTTCTAGATTTTGTTTTATTCACAATTTTTAGGTTATTAATTTAGGTTTCTTTTTGTTTCACAGGTTTCTATTATCAGTTATTTGGTACGGATCTGATCATGGATTGATTTTATTATCTAAATATGTTCAAGATGATTGATCCAAAAATAATATTAGATTGTTGCAAATAAATTTATGAGCGACAATAGATAAAATTTGGAAATGTGTCAAGAATAGACAAACGATTTTGCAGGGTTGATTTCAGACAAACCATGAGGAATCTGAAGAAATGGTTGAAAATTCATCTCCAAAATGGACCCATTTAGCTTACACGCAAGAATTTTCCCAAACAAATGCACGATTTGAGATATATTTGTGTCTCTTCACGAGGAAAATTTCAGGTGGCGGAAATTATTAGTGACGCCCAGACTGTTCATTCATGGTATAAATATATGATAAATTTCAAAGCCAAAGGATCAAAGAAATGGAGAGGAGGATTTTGATCCTTTCTCTTTTTTATTATTTCTTTTATAAACTTTTTTTATTTTCAAATGGAGTAACAGATGGTTGGAATCTTTGGGAGAATGGACAAGTATTTTCAAAGAAGAATATGGTTGCTTAATGGCTTTTGTCCTATGAGTAAAATGGTTTTATTTTCATTATAATATCTTCATATTCTTTGAATAATTGATTATGCATTGATTTAAATTAGCTTTAGTCTATTTTATCAATACATGGTTAATTGCTATCATTTATATATTAATTTTTTCAATCTTCAAGAGTCTATTATCCCAAAAGTTCTTCCTAGACCATATGATGAACATATTTTGTTTGAAACTATATGAGAAAGCAGTTTAATCTTTGGCTTTCATCCTATGTAGACTTTGCAATGTTTTTTCATTGTCTTCTCATATAATTTCTTGATGTGAAATGTTATCTATGTCAAATTAGCTTTAGTCAATTCTACACATAATATTTTACATCATGTTTTTCTTTATGTTGTTCATTATCTTTTGGTTTAGTTATATATGCGACTGATCATCTATTCAAGTATTTTGAGTTTACATCTGATGCTAGATAGTTGGTAACACCATTCCTGAGAATTGAAATTTATTTCATTTTCAGTTATTGGACATTTCAAGGTCATAAGATATATAATTATTTTTCTTTTTTCATTATAAACTCGCTCCATAATATGAAACACTTCCTTGAATTTCTTCAGGAAGTATTATTATTTTTTTTGTCATAGGTTTACACTTGACACAGGTTAAGAGGATCTCATACAAATATAGAGAGATGAATTTAGTTGATAAGTGAGAGGTTAGTAGGTGCATTGCTTTCTTTTAGTCAGATTTGTTTATATATGAATGAGACGATGATTGCATTAATTAGATTTGATTGTTTTCGTGTCTTTGTTTCCATTGTATTTGCTTAGTATTTATTAGTTTAAAATCTTTAAACATTAAAAAATACAAAAATACTTTTTGTTCTTACTTTATCTTATTTTGAAACATTATTATGAACATTCATTTTCACAAGATTTCAAGTGAACCTTGTAAATTGTATATAGATTGTTTATAATCATTTGTATATTCATGGTTTTGTTTAATAAACATTAGTAAGTAATATATCATTTGTTAGAATCATAGCTTTAGATTAGTTTATTTCTTTTACTATTTTTAGGACTTTAGTTGGATAACAGAGCCATTAAACCTGTTGGGTCATATCATACCAAATGGCTTGGGTTAATTAGACAACCTCAGTCTGGATATAACCTTCCAATTGGTGGTGTGTCAATTACACCCGTCAACAAGTTCTCATTGTACCCCACAAAAATCCCTTTCTTTCCTGAGGGTTCCATCTTTGTCATATTTTCCTTAGGAACATGAATATACATAGGACACCCAAATATCCTTAGATTCCCTACTTCAGGTTTGATCCTTGAGAAGACCTCTTCAGGAGTCTTGTCCTTAAAGATAGCATGTTGACACCTATTATGAATATACACAGCAGTGGAGGTAGCTTCTGCCCATAAATAATTTGGTAGATCCTGGTCAAGCATCATTGTTTTCACTGCCTCACAAATTGTCCTATTTTTCTTCTCAAAAACTCCATTTTGTTGAGGGTTATATGGCATGGTCAACTGCCTCTTGATTCTTGCTGACATGCAAAAATCCTGAAACTAGAGAGATTCAAACTCTCCTCCATTGTCTGTTCTAAGGATTCTGATGTGTTTCCTTGTCTTATTTTCAATAAAGTATTTATACTCTTTGAATTTATCAAATGTGTCATTTTTAGCTTTAAGGAAATATATCCAAAATTTTCTTGAGTAAACATCAATAAAAATGACATAATACAAACAAGCACTTAGTGAGGGAGATGACATAGGACCACATACATCATAATGAACCAGATCTAATATGCCATGAGCTTTGTTGTCACCTAGGAAATGATTTCTTTATATTTTTACCTAGCATGCATCCCTTACAAATTTCATTTTTACCAAGAGAAATAGAGGGCATGCCACATACCATGTTCTGTAGATTTGGAAGAGCTTTGTAATGAAGATGTCCAAGTATTTTGTACCACAACTCATTGAAGCTAGTCGCATCATGAGTCAATTCCTGAACTGACTGTTCTGACACGACGTACAATCCTTCACTGCACATTCCAATGGGTTCGAATGTACTTAAGTGGATACCTTTAGCCCATAGTAGTGCCTTCCTGTCCTTGAAGATCACCCAATATCCCTTGTCCTCAAGGGTTGCAACTGATAGTACATTCTTCTTGAGCCCAGGAACATATAATACTTCATCAGTATGAAGTCTAGCCCCAGATTCCAATCTGAAGGAGATAAATCCTACTCCCTCTATATTGTAACATTTGTCATCCCCAAGCTCAACATGCTCTGCAAAATATTTTTTCTTGAAATCTAAGAGGATATCCTTGTACCTTGTCATGTGATTTGATGCACCACTGTCAACTAACCAAGTTTTCATCCCCATGAAAACTGAACTGGATAAGGCAGAAACCAAGTAATATTCTTTTCTATTTTCTTTCTCATTAGAAGGACTTTTCTGATTTCTTTTGGATTCATCATCCTCAGCAATTGAGGCATGATGTTTCCCTTTCCTTGGATATTTCTTTCTAAACCAACAATCTTTAGCAAAATGACCCAACTTATTACAAATAAAGCATTTAATCTTAGATGTATCAATATTCTTGCCTTTGAATGTACCTTTGGTGTTTGGCTTCCTCTGAAAGCCTTTCTAGAAAGTGCCTTTCTTCTTTCCCTTGAATCTTGATGCTAAAATTGAGTGATCTTCTTTCATTGTCTTGCTCTTGGTAGCTATGAAACTTTCCTCCTAGAGGCAATTATGCCATAATCTCTCAAATGTGGGATGAATATATATCCCACTTACACTGAATAGGAAGGTCTCCCGTGAAGAAGTAAGACCGTCAAAAATGGCCTACACTAAATCATCATCGTCCACTGTCACCCCTGTGACCAAAAGTTGATCTATGATCTGGGCTATCCTGGAATAGAAAGATTCCAATGATTAACCTTTCTCCATCTTCAAATACTTAAGATTTTGCTTAAGTGTCCTCTTCTGACTTGGAGTCTATTTCTCATACAGAATCGCCAACGTATCCATACAGTCCTTGGCAGTCATTAACGAAGTCATTTCATGCATTATACTATCTTTGACTGAGTCAAATATGATTCACTTGGCCTTTGATTGAATATTCTTGAAGGTCGCTCTTCCTTCATTATTCATGGTTTCCTCCACCACTGTGGTCACATACTACTCAAGATCATGCTCCTACAAGATATTTGTTATCTGGAGCTTCCACACATTAAAGTTGGTAGATCATTCGAGCCTATCCCTGTCCCTGACTAAAATGGAGGATTCCATGTACCTCACACTGGAAACTTAATCAAGCTATCTTGTATCTGTGTGTACCTGTTTCTGCACTTCAACACGTTTAACACACCCTAATCTCTGATACCATGTTAAATTATGAGCTTGATTTCTTATGCGAATTAATTCTTTTATTTTCTTCAACACTTTGGTTCCATCTTAATACACTTCAACATTACCAAATCATAACCGGATAGCAATAACTATGTAGATAAGTAAGCATGCACATCAACAAAACATATACCCTGGAAAAACCCTATACAGGGAGAAAAACCCCAGCAAACGATATTCCTTTATTGCATTAATAATGTATGATGACTTAAAAATATCCACCATGAATGTTTTGATCTTAAAGAGCTTACCAAGATGACCCTAACCTGACAAAGACCTAAGAGACCTTGTTGAAATACACCTATGATATGTTGCCTCTATTGTTGATATACAACACTAATATGCTACTAATATATGCCTCTAATATGCAGCCTCCATTGTTGATATACAACATTGATATCCTACTTTGGTATGTTGCTTCTTTATCACTGATATGCTCCTCTATTGCTTCTCCCTTAATCTGCATATCAAAAATTGTGTTGAAGAGAGGGGTCAACCTCTGCTTATATATGTTGAAGAGGAGAAGAGGAGAGGCGTGAAATAGTAACTTGTTTGCATGATTTAATCATAACTCAACTTCATACTTTAGTTTGAACTAGACTTGAGACTGGTATACTCTAGTTTGAAAATAGAACTAGACTTGAGATTTCAGTTACAACTCAACATTACACTTTAGTTCAAAAATAGAACTAGACTTAGACTGGTATACTTTAGTTCGAAAATAGAACTAGACTTGAGACTTCAGTTACAACTCAACATTACACTTTAGTTCTAAAATAGAACTAGACTTAAAACTTTAGTTACAACTCGACATTACACTTTAGTTCTAAAATAGAACTAGACTTAAGATTTCAGTTACAACTCAACGTTACACTTTAGTTCTAAAATAGAACTAGACTTAAGAATTTAGTTACAACTCAGCATTACACTTTAGTTCTAAAATAGAACTAGACTTAAGACTTCAGTTACAACTCAACATTACAAGGCAATTCAAAATTCTCTTCATGGTGGATAATGTTACACGTGCCAATGCACTAGATCAATACATTTATATCATTTGCAATATTTAGGAATATCGTTTGTTTCTAGCTCATAGGAATTTTATATTCAACCTAAATTTTACTAGACGCCTTGACTTTTGCTCATGGCTCACAAGGATTGACTAGGATCACATTGAGGTTGTACATTGACTAGGCTTACAAAGGTTGTATGTTCCCCCTGAATTTTGCATTAGACTCACATAGCATCTTGTTCGTCCTGAGTTTTGGTTTGACTCAAAGAGGTTGTACGTTCCCCCTAGATTTTGTCAATACCTCACAAGACTGGGCGATTCTCCAAATCTCTCGGGCTAGCCTCAGGGTGGCCCATATGGCCTCTCATTGGAGGATGACTCTTGATGCTGCCAAACTTAACATATAATACTATAACCATTCAATTAATAATAATTGCATAAATATCACTTACATTCATCAAGAGTAATAAAGGAAAAACCTAGTTGAACACTTCCACCAAGAAACTTGTCAAAATACTCCAAGATTTAGCCTTCCTCAACAAGTATGCCTAAAATTTCAGCCAAGAAACCCTAGATAGGGTGCAAATTTCAGTCCTCACAAGTGTGAGTGAAAGATGATGAAAAATAGCAATGATTTTCCCCTTATTTATACACTTAGAATGACCATAATTAGGTCAAAAAGGTTGACATGGCCACATAATATCCATTTTTTACATTAAATGTCATACATAAACCCTAAATCAAGTTGTAAATATTATGTCATGCCCTTTTAGGGTAAATTTAGGCCCTTTTAGGGAAACGTTGGCCTCCTAGAGAAAAACATTAGGCCTCCCTGGGCCTCAGGATCCTACCACACATGCCACTTGGCACACAACTGCCTCCAAAGTATCCAAAACACTGGGTGAATTGGGTGACATCATGGGCCTTCCAAGGCCTACATCATGGTGAAAAGAGAAAGACCCCCCTGGGTCCAGGCCTGCTAGGATACCCCTGGTGGAACGTCCTCCTCTCTCTCCGATGCAAACCCATGGTCTGTCTCTACCCCTGGCTAGGTCTCAGTATCCATCTGGTGGGATTGTATCCCTATGGAGGTCCGAACTAATCATCTCCCCATATGTACCTGTCCATCGGGTGTGGCCCTGCAACATTAAAAAATAATCTCTCCATGGGATCATAAGTCACAGGGATCATATCAATGTCAATCACATTTAATCATCAAGTTATTTAAACATGTGCATGAAAGCCCCTTTACCAGGACAAGTGATCAAAGATGTTATGCTATTCTACAATCCAATTTTGGAGGGGATGCCATGACATCCTATTGGGGTAGTTCTCATTAGATGTGGGATGTTCCTAGGGGAAGACAAATCCAAGCCATGTGAGTGGATGAGGTCGTAAGGAATGTCTGGGCAATGGGTGAAGTGATATCAGGGAAATGTATGGCTTACCTGTGGGTTCCTTTGAAGAGGGTGAGCTGCACCTTGTCATGGATGCAAATGTTTCCAATACCATTCATGTCTTTTATCTTTTATTCTTATTTCATTTTTCTTTCAAGAGACTAGTTGGGGGACACTACCTTGGTGTGGTGACCAGTGGTGGAAATGTTACCTAGAAGCATTTCACAGAAATGAGAAGGCACACTCATGATGAGACCCCCTTTATCTTGGCTATGCCACCAAGAGCCACTACCATGGCATGGTGACCAATTGAATGGTAGTTTCACACTTCTACATGCCCATGGACCTTATAGGTTGGCTTGTGATGAAACCCCCTATCCTTCAACTAGGTCTTGATTTATTATTTTTTATGGGTATCTTTGTTTCTTGCTAAGAAGCATTTTATTGCTTTCTCGAGGATCCCTAGACGAAGCATCTCAAGGTTTCATTATTTTGGATTTTATCTTTTTCTATATACTCTTACCCTCTCGGCCTTTATCCCCTTCTTCCCACAAGGTAAGTTACAACCCTTAGATAGTTTTTCCAACCCAATGCTTGGACCAGTGTATGGGATGGATGAGTGGGAAAAATATGAAAAGTGGTAAGTATGGTGGGAACTAATGATGAACTTTCATGAATCCCCCCAGTGGAAAATCAAACCCTATGGGAACCATCTTACTAAGGAAACCTGTCATCCCCCCCAGGTGTGGTCAAGTGGGAAGTCATAGTGTTCAAGCACATATTAGAAGAAAAAAGAATTAAATTCACATATTCAAATGTTTTGAGGATCAGAGTGACACATACCATGATACCCAGACTCATTACCTCTGTTAAGAACCAAACATCAATATAGCATGGAAAAACCTCAAGAAAAGTACTCAATGCCTTGAAACAGAGATAATTTCAGATAATAAGCCTCTTCGAGGGGGAAACCTCCTTTTAC
>JZKD02S1594356.1:632775-666060 GCA_000966675.3 Picea glauca
ACGGAGCCGTTAAACTCGTCAGGGTGGTCCATTCCAAACGACTTGGGTTATTTAGACAACCCCGGACCGGTTCCACTCTCCCAGTTGACGGATGGACTGTTTCGCCCGTCAACAGGTGCTTAGTATTTCACTAAACTTGATATGTGTTCTGGCTACCAATAGATACATATGCAAGAAGCTGGCATCCCCAAGAATGACTTTCGAACACATGAGGGTCACTATGAGATCTTGGTCATGCCATTTGGCCTATGTAATTCCCTCTCCACCTTCCAAATCCTCATGAATCATGTCTTCCTTCTGTTTCTCTATCATTTTGTCTTAGTTTTCTTTGATGATATTCTCATCTATAGTAAAACTTCGCAATCCCATCTTGCCCATGTGGATCAAGTTCTCCATCTACTCTCTCAACACCAAATTGTCCTCAAACACTCTAAATGTGCCTTTGGAACCTTGGAAGTCGAGTACTTGGGTCATATTGTTGGAAATACTGGTGTCTGGGTGGATTCTAAGAATATTGAAACAATGCAGGATTGGCCTCGCCCCAAGACTATCAAAATCTTGCATGATTTTCTTGGTTTAAAAAGATATTATTGCAAGTTTGTTCAAAGTTATGGAAAGATTGCAGTGCCTCTCACTGCTCTCCTTAAAAATAATTCTTTCACTTGGACTCCTGAAGTTGATCAGGCCTTTTAAGCCTTGAAGGCGACTATGTGCACTACTCCGGTATTGGCCCTTCCTTATTTCACAAAGACCTTTTTCTTGGAATGTGATGCCTTCACAGGAGGAATTGGAGCAGTCCTTATGCAAGAGGGAAGACCTTTTTCCTTTACCAGCAAACAATTATCAGAATGCCATTTGGGCCAATCAATCTATGAAAAGTAAATGTTGTTTATTCTACATGTCATGGATCTATGACACCCTTATCTCTTGGGGAACTACTTCCAAATTAAGACAGATCATCAAATCCTCAAGTATTTTCTAGAGCAATGACCTTCCTCCCTGGAGAAACAAAAATGGGTAACTAAGATCTTTGGACATGATTATGAGATTATTTACAAGAAAGGAAAAGAAAATGTGGTTGTTGTCACTCTTTCATGAAAATATGAAGATGAACGGTCCCTTTTATCCATCTCCTTCATTATTCCATATTGGTTGCAAGTTATTCTACAAGAATGGCTACAAGATCCTAAAATTTTGCATCTGATCCAATAATTGCAATCCAATTCTCCAATTTCCCCAGGGTACTCTTGGAACAATGATGAGATTCTCTATAAAGTTCATTTGTATTTAAGTAAGTAGTCACAACTTGAATCCATGGTGCTTTCTGAGTGATCCGAAATTGATCTTTAAAGACTTGGCTAAGTTTTAAGCATGAGTTCATTTACCAATTATGAATTAATGAAAGAAGAAGAACTTAATGAGATATTATAGCATCCATAATAAAGAAATGCAGATCATAATTTAAGCACCAAGAACATAAAACCATAACAAAAAACTTGTTACCATAGTTCGACAAGATTTCCTACATCTCTGGGCCTTTGTCTCAATGGGTGAGGCTTTCTTATTTCTATTCAATGCTTCAAACTTACATCATAAAATTTTCAAAAGGATTAAAAAATAGTCTAGTTGTGTTCTTATCTACCTTAATAATCTAACACAAATGACGGCACTAAAAAAGGTTGAGCGTAGCTCCCGGAATTAGCCCGCAAAGTTCCCCTCCTCAATGGCTTCCATGTATAAAAATGGCTTTGGCTTTCAAAATATTCAACATTTCTCTTGTCCTGAACCTCCCTTACTATCAAAAAACCTCTTATTCTTATACATGTGGAGTTGATATCAACCTCCCAACTTCCTCCCAAGATTTGGCCTCAAATCAAGCTCCAGATCCCCCAATAATGGCTAAAATCCATTAAAAACAAGCTGAAAATCACAAAATGGCTAAAATCCATCAAAAACAGGATGAAAATCATAAAAAAATATAATATATGGTTTAAAAACCCAAAATTGGAAAACATTAGGGTGCAACCCCCTTTATTCGAGCTCGTGGGCATATGGGGTGCGCCATATAGCCCTGGGCTGGGCATTGGCCCTATTATTTAGCCCCTCCACTGGTTGGTCGCAAGCATGGTCATGTTGCCTATGGCTTAAACTTCACGCTCCAACTATTGAATCCTAGTTCTTAGCCCCCTAGTCATGTGGGGTGCCATATGGCCTTGCACTAGTCCCCACCAACCGTGACTTAGCCGACAAATTCACGCCACCAACAATTTAAATAAATATTCGGTCATGTGTTTGCACAAGTAGCATACTAGCCTAGTTGGCTAGTGCATTCGATGAGTTTTTTTGTGCCACTAGAGGTCATGGGTTTGAAACTTGCAGAGTGCCAACAAATTTTTTTCCTTAGCCAACATTGGAAAAATCTAGGGTGCCACGTGACACCCTCTGATTAGGCCATGTGTCACCCTGTGATTCATTTGAACAATACAGTCAATGCACAGTCAACACACATTCAACATGCATAGTCAGCTACCACATCACCATCGTACAACCACGTCACCTGTCCAATTAGCTTCCACATGAGCATCTGTACTACCCAGTCACCCTACCACATCATCATCCATATAGCCTAGTCACCTTGCCACGTCAATATCCGTACAACCACCTGTCTTCTATACTGCCATATGTCAGCATTTCATTGGGCCACATCATGTACGTATTGCCACATGTCACACCCATACATTGCCACATGTCAATTTCGTAATGGTCGAACTCATCTCGAAAATGCTAAAAGTGAGTGACACATAACACCTCCTCGTGATGCCACATCAACATGATGATCTCATCATAATTTCATGTTGACATCATCATGTTGTCATGCTGATGTCACATGTCATGCTGCTGATGTTAGTAGTATGTCTTATTGACTTTGACCAATTTGACTTTTTGCTTATTTGGAAAATAAGTCAGAACGCGATATCTTTTGCATATGATGTCCATTTGCGAAAAAAATTATATGGCCAGAATCAGCACAACAAGCTAGATGCAATGGCGCTAGTTTCTTATGATTCTGAGAACTTTGAATTTTAGGCCTTCATGGATCCATTTTGGATCATTGAGTTTCATGCTACACCCACAGCTAGGCACTCAAGGTTTACCAAAACTTATGATCATGTCAAAAATTATTTTTTCTAGGATGGTATGAAAAAGGACATTCGCAATTTTGTGGCAGAATGTGATGTTTTTCAATGCAACAAGGGAAAAACAATCAAATTTCCTTGCACACTACAACCTCTTCCGATCACCTACTATTTGGAGGGACATCTCTATGTATTTTATTTTGGGATTACCTAAATCAGGAAATAAGTCAGTCATCATGGTGGTTTTTTATCGTCTTTCCAAGTATGCTCATTTTTGTTCTCTTCAACACTCGTTTACCGCATCCATTGTGTCTCAACTTTTCATGGATCGTGTCTTTAAGCTTCATTCCATGCCTCATTCTATTGTTTCTTATCGAGATCCCACTTTCACCAGCAATTTTTGGGAAGAACTTTTCAGGCTACAAGGCACCCAATTGCATCTCAACATCGCCTATCATCCCCAAACTGATGGTCAAACTGAAGTTGTCGACAAATGTTTGGAGAAATATTTGAGGTGTTTTTCCTCTGAAAGGAAAAATAAATGGGCTCAATGGTTACCATTAGTTGAATGGTTGTACAACACTTCTTACCATAAAACTACTCGCATGACTCCTTCTGAAGTGGTATATGGAAAAAAATACACCTTTCATTCTCTCCTACATGCCAGGTGTCTCGAAGGTCTAGGAGGTTGACCAAACACTTACATTTCAAGAGTTTATTATCCATACCCTCAAAGAGAATTTGGTCTTGGCTCAGAATTGCATGAAGAAACAAGCAGATCAAGGTCTCTTAGAACGTCAATTTGTTGAAGGAGACTAGGTATTTCTTCAACTGTAACCTTATAAGTAAACTTCACTCAAGACTGAACATTGTCAGAAAATTGTGCCCAAATTTTATGGTCCTTATACAATTCTCAAGCGCGTGGGACATGTGGCCTATCAGTTATCTTTTCCTAGTTCTTCTAAGCTTCAACCTTTTTTTCATGTATCCTACTTAAAGAAGGTGATTGGAACTAAGTTCCAAACTCAAACCAACCTTCCCTAGTTGGATGAAGAAGGATCAATCTAGTTGCAGCCACAAGCAGTGTTGGACCAGCATGAGTGTCATCTTCGTCAACACACCATCAAGGAAGTGTTAGTAAAGTGGAAATATACAACTCCAACAAATGCCACCTCAGAGTCAGCTACCATTCTGTAGCAATTTCCTCATCTCAAGCCTTAAGGACAAGGTTGATTTTAAGGGGGGGGGAATGTTAGGGACCTAACCTACCTAACCCCTCAAGTGGGTAGAATAGTATATTTCCATGCAATAAAGGTCAATATTGATAAGGCCTAGAAATAAGGAAGAATAAGTCAAATGTAAGAAGACCTAATAAAAGCTTCCACTTCTAGAAGGATCTTCCTATAGATTATTCTTTTGGATAGATAGATTTAGTATAAATATGAGTAAAGGGTATGAGAAGTTGTGTCTTGAATAATTATTGTAATAAAGATCTGTTCTATTGGAGGTTTCCTCCTCGAAGAGGAAAGTGAACCTTTATTCTTATTAATAAAGGTATAATTCAGTGTTGTGGTTCCATATAATTTGTTGTTATGTTGTTGTCTATGTAGTATTTATGTATTTTGTTTTTATATATGTGTTATTCTCTGCATTATTTCTCTTTTTTTATAATATAATAGACCTGGTACCTTACAGAAAGATGAGGTCCATGAACGAAATTAAGAGAGATATGCTTACGGATTTTTAGAAGCCTAAGTCAGAATCCCAGTGTATCACTAAAATCAAAGACATAAAGAAACAAATGGGAGAAACTGTATGGGACTATGACTGACGATTCAAAATATTGTTGGATAGGTTGAAATTTCAGATCTAAGATGTCCAGCACATGGAATGTTTCATTATAGGAATACTCCCCCATATCCAAGTCTCTCTCACCCAACAGAAGGAGACTATTCAGGAAGAGGTTGTGGAGATTGTGATGCATCTTGAAGCTACACCAGGAGGTGGAAAGACATCAATAGGATTGGTGTAGGTATAATATCAGCTTGCAATTCTCACATTGCAATTGCAAGATATGGCGAAGGAAAAATTGGTGCGTGAGCACGTATGGTGTATTACGTTTTGATCAGAAGGTCATTGTGGGGATGCATGTCCTATGTTGGGAAATTACTTGGAGATGGGTGCGCCAAATCCATTTTTTATTAGGCCTCATACCGAGTGGTCCGAGATTTTAATATAGTGGAGACATATCCCTCCCTAATTCCCAACACTTTATAAGTACTAGAACACTATGCATACTCTATTCTATGAGTTATGAAAATTGGGTGCGATGTGAGTCTTCACTTGATGCAGGACCACACTCATGATGCCTTCTAAGTCTAGGAAGAATAGAAAGGAGGTGATCGCTAAGGAACAGATAGAGGTGGATACCAAGGAGGTTTGAAAGGTGGATATGGATGAGGATGAGGACGAGGATATATTGGAGGAGGTGGAGGCAGTCCACCCACTTGTTTTAATTGTGGCAAGGTGGACCACATTTCGAGGTTTTGTACAAAACCACACGCTCTCTATGGATATTATTATAGTACATAGCATGCCACTGAAGAATGCCACAACTTTTTGAAGAAATGGGAAAAGAAGAAGGCACACTGCAACATGGTAATTGCAGAGTCATCTGGGAATCAAAAGAAATATGAAGAAGTTGATGTGTGGGTGCTAAATTGAGTAGGAATTAAAATTGGAATGGACTTAGAACATGGAGAAAGCTTGGATCAGCAGGAAGAAGGGAAGATCATAAAATCTGCACAAGCTCCTCCTAAGTTTGATGTTGTGCAACAGAAGATATTTCTACAAGATATGCAGAGGGCTCTAGATGAGGATAGAGTCCATGAATAACTCTAGCATGAGACACAAAGGTCATTAGAGAAAGCTCGGGTGCTCGAGGAGGTACAATGCACAACATAAAGATATTTATAGAGTGCCCAATCATGTGAAGAATTGCAGCACACCACACAAAAATCATTGGAGGAAGCTCATGTGCACGAAGAGATACAATGCGTGACACAAATGTCTATTAAAGAAGCCTGCAGACAGGAAGAGGTGTGATGGGTTGAACAAAATGCAATATAAGAGCATGTGCATGAAGATCTACGATGCACGACATCAGAAAAAACACATCGTGACATTGGTCGAGAGGAGCAAGAAAAAGATCAAGTAAATTATTGTGTTTTTGTTTCAAAATTTTAAGTGATCTTGATGCTACAAGGAAGTTAACAAATATGTTAACAAGATGTATGGTGGAAGAAGAAACAACTGTAGCTATATCCACCCCATTACTAGACAGGTACGTGTCCTAGGTGAGAAAACATAAGTGCACAAGAAGAGAGTTCAAGATGATAGCTAAAATCAAAAGTTATGAGATGGATGGTGTCATGTTGGATCTGGGATCCGATGTGAACATCCTACCAAAGAAATCATGGGAGTTTATGGGAAATCCAAACTTGGTGTGGTCCCCCATTCAACTCGGGCTAGATAATCAACAGGAAATCTATCTTATCGACCAAATAGAAAAAATAGAAGTGAACATTAAAGGGGTAAAGACTATGGCAGACTTTGAGGTGATCGAGATCATGAATGGCTCAAACCCATACCCTGCACTACTTGGTATTGATTGGGAATTTGACAATAATGTAGTTTTGAATCTAAAGAAAGGGCATGTTTCCTTTGAGATGAATACCTTGCATGTGATTGATCCATTGGATCTGAATGAATGAGACAGGTGATCTGGGAGGATACTGGTGGCCACCCACATGTTCCACTAATTCAGAATGGTTCCACATCTTATCAATTTTTCTACGTTTTTTTAGGTCCCAAACTTTTGGGGCCGTTTTGAGGCCCGAAACGACGTTTTTCTTGTGCAGAAACGCCTAGAATGTAGTTGACTATAGATGCTAGGATAAATAGAATATGTACTCCTCTTTTAGAAATTTCTGACAGGGTACAGAGTGCCCCAAATGGAGATCATATGAAAAATTTGTGCCCCTGGGAAGTTGACATATCAACTAACCATATCAAGGCCCACAAATATTTTGGTGTTTCATCTTTTGGGGTTAGGGTTTTCTCGTTAATGTTTTATGTTAAAATAATTTTTCGGACTTTTTGTAATCAACTTTTTATGAATTATTGTAGTTGTCACAGCTCTCTCTTCAGAGATAAGCCACCACTATTCTATCTAGCTTGTGTTCTTTCATTTTACAGACTTCTGTATTTCAGAAAGTCATTAATAGAATCTGAGTTTAACTATATTATTGTGTTTCTTGCAATATCTCTGTGTATTTCCTTGTTGTATCTCTTCCTTCATTTCATTCTTAATATAATTTGGATCAATAGGTACAATGACCCCATGAATGAGGATGCACATATCTCCATTATTTAGAATATCTATCATATTATAGAGTGTAGAGAGGATTATATCAATTAGCAAATGGTGAGATGAGCTGGAGAATTGTGCGATCTGTTTGAGTTTTGGAGGAGTCTAGTCCAAGTTTTGTATGAATTATGTTTGACTTTTGTATGAGTTATTGTATGAGTCTGGAAAAATCCCTGATTAGAGTCTATAATGGAGTCAGTTCTATGTAGAACATGTGTAGAGAGAGCATGGTGTAGTGTAATATAATGGTTGTAGAATGAATCATAGCAGAGAGTGAATTTCTATGTGTAATATAGTTTGTTCCTATATGCATCTTGAAGTTTTAATGAATATAATACAAATCCATATTTCTCTCTTTCAAGTGATATGTGCTTATGAGTTAAATGAATGCCTACGTTAACGATTTCTATTTAGTCTCATGGTATAGATTTAAGAATGAATGAATGAAATCCTGAATGGTTTCCTTATGTGCATTATCCCTTCACATCCAACAAAAGACCGAATGGTCTCTATGATTCTCATGGTATCTTGGCTGAGACCTTCTTCGGTCCTCGACTAAAGATTGATATGCCAATGCATTAAGGTTTTGTTGGTCAACTCTGGATGAACCTGTTGAGCACTCAACACACCCTAAAAAATCCTTATCAAATTTTTGTCACTTTTTAGGTACCATTTGTTTTCTACACTGCCTGACTCGATTTCATTTTGAAATGTGTTGTCTTTATTTATTTTGATGACTCTCATCACCTATTCAGGTTTGTTTGAACTTATGAAAAACCATGACTAAAAGACCTTAACACCTGAATTAAGAATTGGCAGCCAAACACTGCACCTAAAGTGCTCAGGTTTGGCGTAGGAAAGAATTCAAGTAAGTAAAGGAAACACTCAAAAAACAACCATTGTTGAGCATTGATCTTTTTTGTCATCGGTAGAAGGTAGTTTTGGTTTGCGTAAGTTTTTTGCATAAAGGCTCAAGAGATAGTCGATCCCATTTGGAATCTATAAAAAATGAGGATAGACGTTAACAAAGTACCAAAATGTTAGGATCTTTAGATACTTAGGAGTTAGTTAAGATCTACTTGGTCTATTGTGTTGTCAGGTAAAAGTGTGTTTTCTAGTGTGTTTCTTTAATATGCATTAGTATGCATTTGTACTTAGGAAATATGATGGTCACAATATGTTCCCAACATAGAGTGATCTGATGGTTCATACTCTCCTCAATCTTAACGGCTATTGATCCATGGCTTAGCACCCGATTGGTCCATGATCTCTATTTAAATATCAAGGAGGTTCATTTGTCGATCATCGATTGTGAGAAACTCTCTTGTAAAATCTCTCTGTAATCTTTTTCTTTGCATTAATAAACTGCTCCAAGTGGTCGTGTTGGCTGGGGCCGTGGATGTTTTCCCGTAGGGGTTTTACCACGTGAAAACATCGGTGTGTTGATATTTGATATGGTTATGTGAGTGGTTACTAAAGGTGTTCATCCTTTGTTGGAATACCTGTGTTGTCAAACATGGTATCAGATCTTTCTTATTTCCACTGGATTCTATAAATGCCATTATGATCCTAATGTCTATACCAAGAAAGTAGGAAGCCATCTCATAATCCTTGTCCTTTATTTTGATGACCTTATCCTTACTGGTAATGACTCAAAACTTTTAAACCATGTGAAAACTAGCCTTAAAAATAAATTTTAAATGACATACTTAGGCATTTTGCACTATTTCCTTGGCCTCCAAGTTTTGCAAACCAATGAAGGAATTTTTATTTCCCAGTCTAAGTATGCTTGTGACCTTCTTCGTCGCTTTCATATGGATGATTTTAAACCAAACCCTTCTCCCTTCCAGTCTGGAGTCAAGCTTACTGCCACATGTAATTCTCTTGCAGTTGATGCCACCTTGTATCGTTAGTTAGTTGGTAGCCATACTTGACTCATACCCATCCTGATCTTTCCTTTGATGTTGGTATTGTTGCCTAGTATATGAAAACTCCCCATGAAAGCCATTGGAAAGAAGCTAAAAGGATAATTCATTATGTTCATGGTATAGTTCAGTTCGGGATACATTACAGTTAAGGGGGACTCCTTTATTGGTTGGTTTCACTGATTCAGATTGGGTCGACGACCTTGATAATCAGAAGTCTATTGCAGGTTACGTTTTCAGCCTTGGTTCATGACCTATCACTTGGGCCTATGAGAAACAATAGGCTATTTCACTTTCTTCAGCAGAAGTAGAGTACCAAGCAGTGGTAAATACAAGTTAGGAATCCCTGTGGCTTCGACAGACCCTTTCAGAGTTTGGATTCCAACACCAGCATCCGACCAGCCTTTGGTGTGGCAATCAGAGTGCCATAAATCTTTCCAAAGACCCATTTCAACATCAGTGTAGCAAACACATCGAGATACACATGCACTTCATCAGAAATCTCATTCGTGATCAAGTTATTGAAGTGATCTTTTTCCCTACAGAAGATCAAGTTGCAAACATTTTCACAAAGTCTCTTACAGAAGCGAAGTTTTCCAAACTTCAATCTATGTTAGGATTTCGGGAAGTTGTCATTAAGGGGGGATAGACTCTAATGCCTCCTTCCTTCTCCTATTGTGTCACTATTGTAAATCCTTGAATTATATCCCAACTTGTTCTTAAGGGGGGATGTTAGGATATTTAGACACTTAGGAGTTAGTTAATATATACTTGGTCTATTGTGTCGTTAGGTAAAAGTGTGTTTTCTAGTGTGTTTATTTATTATGCATTTGTATGCATTTGTAGTTAGAAAATATGACAGTCACGATATGTTCCCGACATAGTGTGATCTGATGGTTCATACTCTCCTCGATCTTAATGGCCATTGATCCATGGCTTAACACCCGATTGGTCCATGATCTCTATTTAAAGAGCATGGAGGGTCATTTGTCGATGATCTATTGTGAAAAACTCTCTTGTAAAATCTCTCTGTAATCTTTTTCTTTGCATTAATAAACTAATCCAAGTGGTCGCATTGGTCGGGGTCGTGGATGTTTCCCCATAGGGGTTTTACCACGTGAAAACATCGGTGTGTTGATCTTTGATCTGGTTGTGTGAGTGGTTACTGAAGGTGTTCGTCCTCTGTTGGAATACCTGTGTTGTCGAACAGGTGTGTGTGAAGTAACTCCAACAAGGAATGCCCTTGAATTCATCATCATTATCAAAAGAAGTAGTGCACATAAGAAGGATATGCATACTAAAATCAAACTTCTTGAATTATTTTAATTAAAACAATGGATTTGAATGAGAGTTTTTTGGTTCAATATCTTGATTAACTTCATGAGGATTTTCAAAAGAAAAATTATCATATGTATCAATAGAATTGGAAGGGTCCTCATAGACTTGACTTGACCACTTATTAGTAACATCATCATATAAAACTATGTCATAAAGGGGATTAAAGAGGTCAAAATCAACTTTCTTTGCATAGTCATCTTCTCGAATGTATGTACATGAATGATAGACTTTGGGTAAACCATGAGCTTGGGGTTGGGATTGTCTATTAGTTTCAAGAATGGTGTTATTTGGAATGTGAGGGATGGGCTGATCATTGAGCATCATGATATGGTCATGATCATCTTCACATACAAACTCTTCATCACAAGTGGTAAAGGTATCATAATCATGCCTTAGGTAAGAGGGCTCTAAAGATATTTCAAGGTGAGATTGTTTTGAGGATCGATGTTCAAGAGAGAGCATGTGATATTGTAAAACTTGGATGATGGGAATTAAGCATGATACATCTTTATGTGAATCAAAACCACCAAAGTAGAAACTTGTTCTAAGAGATTGCTCTTCGAAATCAAGACAAGTGGTTAAGTCTAGCTCTAGGTTTTGAAAATTATTCTCCTCCAATGGTCAACGATAAAGAGGGGTTAGATGATCATAATAATGCAAGAGGGTTGCCAATTTGGTAGGGTGAATGGACATTGGGATTGAATTATAAAACTTGATAAATATAAGGTTAAATTCAAGAATGTTGTCAGTCTCCTTCATGTGCAAACAATTAAATATTTTAATATGCTCATAAGGATTATCCAAGTGTCAAAAACTAGAAGTAAACCAATAATAAATTTCATACCACGTGGAGATGCATTCATCAAATAGGTTGGAAAACAAGGAAGAAGCATTGCCTTGAAGGGAGTTCTTAAACAAGAGAATTCAACTATCATTTTCATTAACTCTGAGAATGGTACAAGCATTGGAAAATTCATAAAGATGCTCTTCCACTGTAAAATTTCCATCACCTAGAAATAAAGGTAAATTCTTCTTGAATTTGTAAGGCAGAGGATTAATTGGGTAAGCAAGTTTCAAAGGGGTAGGTACAGGCCACGAGAAATTGTTCACGTCTTCCTCGAATTTTAATACTCCATACTTTCGTATGACCTTCCCATGATTAGTAGTTGGAACCTTTGGGTTAAAATCAATAAATATGCTTCCAATCAGTTGAGACATATAAATTTGGGGGGGATAAAAGAAGGCTTAAAAGAATTAAAACAAGACTAATTCAAAACAATTGAATGGTCTTCCTCGGTATGGTCGCCAAAATATGTTGATGTCGAAACTGTAAGGTGTTTTGAAGCCAACATATCAACCTCCCATGAGGCTAGGTGATAAGTTTACCCTAGGTTGTATTCCCCATAAATAAATAACATTAGACCCTAAAGCTAAGAGTCTAAGCATGAATCTTGTATTTAAGTTTTTGTAAATATTTGTTTTTTATTGTATTTTACAACTTATAACATTTTGTATTTTGCTTTTGTAAATGAAATATGAATTAAACAAATTTAGTATGGATAATGTAAGTGAAAAACTTAAAGTTAAAATTAAACTAACTAAACTAAATTAGTTAAGTATTTAAAAAAAACCCTAAAGTATAAAGAACTGAAATCTTTATTATATGATTTTACAATTATTAAATTTTTCTGTTTTATGAATTTATAATTTTTATATTTTTCTTTTGCATAAAATATAATTTAAGAAAAAGTTAGTTAGTGGAGTATTAAAAGTGAAAAAATAGTTAAAGATAAAATAAAAAACTAAAATTAATTAGTTAGTGATCGTAGGAAAGTATCCTCAAGTATGATAATATTGAAATAATGTTTGATTTCATTTTCTTTAAAATGTTAAACTAATGTGCAAAAGAAAGAAATGCTTAAATTTAGTAAAAAGAAACTATGTGAAGGATGTTATACTAAAATAGTGTAAAGGATGTTATACTAAAATAAATGAAATAGATGTTTTTGTATTTTTCTTTGAAATGTTACAATCGGCAAAAACAAAAACGTTAAATTAATCACAACAAATAAAAACAAGTAATTATGTACAATTGGATTTATTTTAAAAGAAATAAAAATGAATTAACATTGTTTTTGTATTTTTGAATAAAAGGAGAAATAAAATAATAAAACCAAAATAATAAGTAAAAAGTTATTTCTAAAATCAAAAATTTTGATCTTTTATTTAGACATAACCTAATACATTTGTATAGAATTTTTTATGTTTTCAAGCTCATACATGGATTTAGACAAGAGTTATTATCTTTAACTATTCTATATGGAATTAGTATCATACATACAGTAGCCAAGTACATAAAAAGAGAGAAAGAAGAACTAAGTTGGATAGTAAATAGAGCAATGATGGTGAAAAATAAAGTTTCTATCTACATAAAAGAAAAACTGATTAGTATTGAAAATTTCATACCGCTAATAAAACAAACTTAGAAAATAAAACTAGTTGTCTCATGGATACCATTAAAATTCAGTCTTTCTTTGCTCCTCTTGCCACTTTGAAAAACATCCCTACCATCAACAACTTCATGAAATCCCTGACTAAAAATGAATGGACGATGAATGATAAAATGAAAGATAAATCTCACAAGACTCCTTTCATACCTCTCTCCAAAAATATTCCTCTCAGAACTGCTTGTTTGATACTTCTTTTATATTGTTTGATAAGTAGTTCCAATAGTTATGGTCATTTATGATTAAACGGGTTAAAGTAACTGACCAGAACTGCCTCCATTTTAAAAAATAAAAGAACATATGCTGGAAAATGTCGTTGTTTAACACATCTTTTTCTATTACAATTTGGAGAAATTGTGTATTAATTTTTTAATAGACCAAACTCCCATTGGTTTTCGCCTAATACATTGTTGTTCATATAGAATTTGATGATCACACATCCATCATGAAATATACCTTGCCTTTATAAGTATCATAATAGTTGTCAAATATAGGATCCTTCAAAGGATTTTTCAGTGTTATCTCGGGGTGGAGGTTTATTCTTCACTATAGCCTCCAAAATTTCATATACTTCTATGTTTTCCTTAGCTGAGCAAAGAACTGCCTCACTACAGTCTCAACGATTCATCATGAGGTACCACTAAAATGGAGATGCATGTATAGATGGAGATCCTATAAAGGATGATTGTGTCGATGGAATAGGTGGAGCTAATAAAGAGGTTGTAGACAAAAGTGGGGTACATTTTATCACTAGAGGCTCTCCATTTATAATCCTTGCATCACATTTGCATAGAGGACAAAATGCATGCAACATTGTGAGCTGAGAATATATACAATGAGAATGAAATCTATGGTAGCAAGGAACAAATAACACATAAGACGGGTTTTCGATGTACAGTTTTTCCAGGAACATACTTGAATATCGGGCTTGGTAATTATTTTGCTTGCAAAAAAAACTTATACCATTTAACTGGTCAAGATGTGGGAGTTCATGTCTAACACATTGGAGCAGATGCTTATGTATAAATATGTAGATTGCAAGAATATCGGTCTTCGAAACCAGTGAAGTAAAATAAATTACCATTGTTAGCCATGATGTGTTCTTGAGGGAGGGAATAATCCAATGCTCCCTGTTTGAATCTCCGGTGTAAAAAGAACATTACCTATTGCCCTAAAGACAAACATTGTGTATATTGTAATTACCTTGGAATTTCCATTCATTGTAACCATCATTGTTATCTTGTTGGTCATCGTTTTGGTTATGTTGGTGTTCATAGTGATGATGAATAATAATGTTTCTTTAGGAGAATGAAAATATTATAGGAACCTTTGAGGGAGAAGTATCCACATAAAAGTTACCATAAAAGATACACTCACATGTCCATGCATTTGGTGTCGATTTTCACATGCAACTCTATGTGACTAATTTTTGATCTGAAAATTGGTTCCTAGTGATCTAACTATCACTGAACAACTTTAAACTGAAATTATTGACTGAAAAAATGATGCAGGAGAATCGTCAACAAAGCACACGTGGAGAGACAACTCAGCTCCCTAGCGCACCTTTTTAATTATTTTGAAATCTTAAATGCTAGCGTTTCCTGTAAATATGTTTTGAATGGATGATTAAAGAAGATCAAAACACTTGGAAGCAAGACGATCGTGAGAGATCTGGGAGTTTCACTCTTACACTTTAATGTAACGATGTTTAAGTAGTTGTTAGCTTTTACTTCAAGAAGATAAGTAGTCAGAAAAAATCCTAGGAACCCTCTGGTATAAGAAGATGTGTTGTATTCCCAAATGAGGCGGCTAATATGATGATAGTTGCAAATTAGCTGAATATTGTTATAGTTGCAAATCAGTAGGAAATTGTTGGAGGAAGATTATCATAGTTGTAGCCATGTATATGTACATTTGACTGAATATAACATAGAAAGCATTGATCCAAATTATCTGGTGTTGTTGTTATTGTCTATCTGAATGAATGGTAGACTTTCAATTTGAATTCGGTTCTCTGTTATTATGTATTCTCATGTATGCATGAATTGTACTGTTGAATGTATGAATATGTGAGAGTTTAGAGAAGTTTCAATCGTTTCTCTTCATGATTTTATGCAAGGAGTGTATATTTTCCATAAGGAGTGCGTTGACAGAGTCTGTTTCGACTCAACTACTCATAAGAGATAACTTAAATATTTTATTTGAAAGGAGTGAAAAGTGTCTGCAAGGCATGCATTGACATAGTCTTTTGACTCAGAAGCTCAAGAGGAGTAGTTTTAAGCTTTGTTTGAGACAAATTGTAGAAGACCTCGTAAGGTGTGCATAGGAGGAAATATACTTAATTTCTATTGTTCATGAGGAGAAATTGAGTTGGGTAAGGAGTTGGTGCAGGGAGTGCATAGTTTCTCGCAAAGGATTTGTGCAAAGAAACATGTTTGCAAGGCATGCACGGGGTCAATTTTAGACTAAGTGTCGAAGAAACCCTTTGAGGAGTCCAAAGTTCCAAGAAGAGCAAGTTCAAAAGAGATAGAGGGTGAGAAGTCTTCAATAGGGATAATCCCTTGAAGATTTTACAAATGAACGAGCAATATTCGTCTAGGAGAAGAGGAATTGTTCCAGACCATCAGATCTAGGATAAGTTGCGTGGTGGTTAGCCATGAGTTCCTTCAGAAATTCGGCGTTCCTGCAGATCTGAGAGGTCGAGGAAAAGAGCTTTGAAGAAATTGTGTGGGGCAAAGGGCAGTCTTCGTGAAGTCGCGAAGGATGAAATAGATATAGACCTTTGGATCCATAAGAACATGTGGTAGAGATCCACATGTTCCATTGGAAAATCACTTCAGAAAAAAATAGGAGAGGTGAAGCCAAATTATATGAAGCGCGAAGTAGTGAAGTCTACAGGAGTCATTGATCTAAGAAGGACATGTGTCATCAGATCGCAGGATCCAAAAATGTGCATCTGGGAAAGGGTAAGGAGTTAAATCCCAAGCCATCAATCAAGAAGAGCATGTGGAGCTTGATTTGAAGCTCTGGGTAAAGTTCATCATGGGGAAACAGAGCGTTGGAACACTCAAAACTCCCAAACAGTTGAAGACCGAAATGTCAAAGTAAATCGCCATCGTCGATTGTCAGAGGAGGTACAGAACATAGATCTGGTTCCAGGTAGTTTCGTTGGTTCGAAGTTCATGCGAAAAGGAGTAATATGTATTCAAAACATTCGAAGACAAAGTCACGAAGCCTTCAGTAGATTAAGCCATGGGTCATATCCCGACATCACATGTGGAGAGAAGCTAGTGGGAGGAGATAGTGCACGTCAACTTTGAGATTTGAAAAAGCACTAAGAAGCAGGGTCACGAGTTCCATAGGACCTACGCCTGAGGATAAAAGGACATGTTTTTTAATTCAATTTGGGGTCAACAAGGCCTCGAGGAGATAATTCAGCTCGAGAATTAAAATATCCTTTACTGGGAGGTCATAGAACCCCCAGGAGGGGAGGGGGGTTGCATCAAAAACATATGCAACGGAAAAAAAAATATCAAATATGAATCATCAATACACAAGAGACACAATAATTTTGTTCTATAACTTTATATTATCCTTCAAATATGAGGACGAAAACTAGTCTGCTCAACCAATACAATATAACAAAATATGAGGACAACCTTGTCCTTCCAAAAAACGAGAATTTTAGGAAAACCTTATCCTTCCAAAACAAGAGAATCTGAGGAAAACCATGTCCTTCCAATGAAAAATAGAAAACCAAACCCGAACTATATTCCTGAAATATCCTCTACTCAAAATTTTGTTGTAGACCATCTATATGACCTGTTGAGGTCACCTGATGCCATCCTATATGGACCATCTCTTGCCCTGAATAAATTGTACGGATGTACGTGAATTTTCTCATAGAAACCCGTGTACATATGTGATTGTTCCCACTGTAACCTGTACATATGTGATTGTTTTCACAATAAAATCTCCTCCACAAGTCAACATCAAATTAGGATTTCCTTGTGGGTGTAAAGCCTCAACACAAGCCCACAAATCCCATCACCAAATCCATGAATCCCCCACTCAAATCCAAGGTGGTTTTCACCAAATTGAAAGGCTAATATGGTGTCAACGAATATTCCCACATTTGTGACACCTTGACCTCTTGTGGGAATACCTCATGAAGCTACAAAATAAACACTCCCTCTTAGCAAGGGAGGTATTCTCTACCACTCCTATCTTGTATCTGAAGTAGAAAATATTACCCTTCATTAGAGTTTTGGTGAGAATATTTGCAATATTCTCATCTGTGGAAATGTGTTGTAGCTTCACATATCCCTTATGCAACTTGTTTGTAATGAAGTGGTATATGATCTCAACTTGTTTCAACTTATCATTGAACATCGGGTCCTCCAAGAGTTTGATACAACTCTGATTGTCACAGTGAATCACAATAGGCTCAAACTCCTATCCAAATAACCCTACAAGAAGCTTGCAAATCCAAATAGCTTCATAACTTTCCAAACTTCCTACCATATACTCTGCCTCTACTAAACTGAGTGCCATGAACATCTACTTATTATTGAACTAGGAAACTATTGTTGATCCCAAACTGAAGCAAGTACCATAAGTACTCTTCCTGTCAACTGCACTACCTTCCCAATATGACTCTAAGAATCCATGCAACCTCACTCCATTAGTCCTGACATATCTTAGACCAAATCCAACTGTAACCCAGAGGTACCTGATCACATTTTTTGTTGCCACCTAATGCGCCTGCCTCGGCTCAATCATGAACTAACTCAAGGTTTTAACAAAAAGAACAATATTTTTCCTGGTCTTAACTAACTACATCAACGATCCAATCAAATACTTATACATCATGGGATCCACCAAGTCTGAATCTGAAGCTCCCATAATTCTCAAATTGGTGGTCAAGGGTGTAGACATGGACTTAGGATTTTTGCACTATTTCCTTGGCCTCCAAGTTTTGCAAACCAATGAAGGAATTTTTCTTTCCCAGTCTAAGTATTCTTGTGACCTTCTTCTTCACTTTCACATGCACAATTGAAAACCCAACCCTTCTCCCTTCCAGTCCGGAGTCAAGCTTACTGCCACCTATACTTCTCATGAAGTTGATGCCACCCTGTACCATCAGTTAGTTGGTAGCCTCTTATACTTGACTCATACCCATCCTGATATTTCCTTTGTTGTTGGTCTTGTTTCCCGATATATGTAAATGCCCCATGAAAGCCATTGGAAATCAGCGAAAAGGATACTTCACTATGTTCGTGGTACAGTTCAGTTTGGGATACATTACAGTTCAGGGGGACTCCTTTATTGGTTCGTTTCATTGATTCAGATTGGGCCAGTGACCCTGATGATCGGAAGTCTACTGCAGGTTATGTTTTTAGCCTTGGTTCAGGACCTGTCACTTGGGCCTGTAAGAACAACAGGATATTGCGCTTTCTTCAGTAGAAGTAGAGTATCAAGAAATGGTAAATGCAAGTTAGGAATATTTATGGCTTCGACAGATCCTTTCGGAGTTTGGATTCCAGCACCAGCATTCGACCAGCCTTTGGTGTGACAATCAGAGTGCCATCAAGCTCGCCAAAGACCCAGTTCAACATCAACGTAGAAAAAACATCGAGCTACACATGCACTTCATCAGAAATCTCATTCATGACCAAGTTATTGAAGTTCTCTTTTTCCCTACAAAAGATCAAGTTCCAGACATTTTCACAAAGTATCTTATAGAAGCGAAGTTTTCCAAACTTCACTCTATGTTATGAGTTCAAGAACTTGTCATTAAAGGGGGATAGGCTCTAATACCTCCTTCCTTCTCCTATTGTGTCACTATTGTAAATCCTTCAATCCTATCCCAAGTTGTTATTAAAGGGGGATGTTAGGATATTTAGACACTTAGGATTTAGTTAAGATCTACTTGGTCTATTGTGTCGTTAGGTAAAAGTGTGTTTTCTAGTGTGTTTCTTTAGTATGCATTTGTAGTTAGGAAATCTGACGGTCACGATATGTTCCTGACATATAGTGATCTAACGGTTCATACTCTCCTTGATCTTAACGACCATTTATCTATAGCTTAAAACCCGATTGGTCCATGATCTTTATTTAAAGAGCATGGAGGGTCATTTTCCAATGATCAATTGTGAGAAACTCTCTTGTAAAATCTCTCTGTAATATTTTTCTTTTTATTAATAAAATGCTCCAAGTGGTCGTGTTGGTTGGGGCTGTGGATGTTTCCCCATAGGGGTTTTACCACGTGAAAACATTGGTGTGTTGATCTTTGATCTGGTTATGTGAATGGTTACTGAAGGTGTTCATCCTCTGTTGAAATACCTGTGTTGTCGAACAGAAAATAAGTAGTCAATAGTCGATGGTCGACGTACTTTATCGGGGTCAGAAAAAATCCAGAAGGATCACAACAAACATTTTGACCACGTTAAAGTTATCCTCGATAGTCAATCCCTGATGTGTTTTTGGCATCGAGACTTTTTCGAGGGAGCCGATATGAGAGCACTTGGGTAGATTTATTGTCGATCGTCGATGCTTGACATATTTCAACATCGACAAAATAAGATTTGGTTTTAGAACGAATATATTAAGGAAATTCTCGACTTCCATTAATACGAGCGAATTAAGTCACTGGTCTCGAACGCCACATGTCTTTACCAGGTAAGAGGGTCGTACGGTCTAGTTCTATCCCGAGCCATTCTTGGTTCCCTAGGTCCTAGTCAGACCTCTGAGTCAGCTTTTTCGCGTCAGCACTATACAGTAAGATCGATCGACGTCGAATATTTTCTAGGAGGATATCAACAAAAACTTTCATAGCACAAACTTGACCCCCAATCCACCCACTGAAAGAGTGGCACGATGGGACATTTTCAAAGTTAGATACGATCGGATTTTGGACATTTAAGGAGATAATTAATACCTGACCCCACATTAGTTTCTACCTCGTGCGCTAATTAAAACAAAATTTTTTAAATCATCGATAGACCACATCACCGCCCGCACCTCCATCATCAACCCATGATGAATTTAATTTCTAACTCCTCTAAAGATTCGGTGGCAGATTTATTGTAATTTCCCTCATAACCCGAATTAAATGGTTGATGCGACATAGTAATATCTTCCCTATTTAAATATCTTGAACCATTGTGAATAAATTCATTCTGCATGTAAGATAATTCCAGAGCATCCAAACGAAAAAAACGAGCAACTCGAAGATGGTACTGACCCTCATGATTATCAAAAACCAAGTTTAACAAAATTCATAGGTATGTATCCAAGTCTGTCAATTCACTGGTTATAATTTATATGTGTTCATCCAGTTTTTTACACAGTCTCTAAACTCTACTCAAGTTGCAGGAAAAATGTCGCTGATAAATCCCACCAAGTGGTGGAAAGAATTGATTACATCAGCGTGGTTCAAAAGGGTCGAGATGTTGAAGAGCACGACATTCTGGTACTAAGGGACAACAACATCTATTGTTTAAGTAAGTTGACCAAATACTGGGTGAATATGGCCCAAGAACCTCATCAGGAGATCCAAGAGAAATGTGTTGATTACGAAAGGAGCTGGACCAAGATCAATTGGGTGATGAGAGACATCGTTCTCCCAAAATTCGACACACCCGAGGACTTTGTCGACTTGCATGACATAGTCAAACTACATGAAAAACAAGATTCATCGTGGATTTTGGAGATAGAAAAGGTGGCGAACATGGCTCCATGTCAAGATTAGAAGTTGATGGAGCACCCAATCAAGGCTTAGACAATGTTACAATAGTTAAGTGCTAAAGTAGTCAAGTATCAGGCACGAGTAGTGGAAATAAAGGAGATTCTTTCGGCCTTGATTGACCAACATAGATTCCATATGCCAACACATGTGAGGAGATCTTCGTCAAATGGTCAGAGTATGAGAAGAGTCATCCACTCAAGTGAAACCATTTGATAACTCATAGAGAACTGAGAGATGAAAGTGCCATGTGGCGATGTTTTTTTTTTACTTAGCTTCCACTTTGATAGTTATTTTTAGTTAATAATTTGTTATAAATAAGAGGATCGACTTGTTAGAAGAGGTCGATGGTTTTTTCAAAGACCCTCATTTTTGTAATTGTAAAGAACTATTTCAGAGCTACCTTAATTGAGAAGTCATGTTTAGGACCAGAGACAAGTTTCTTTTTTTCATTAAAGGCATGTGTGATTCGATCATAAGGAGGAATTACTTATGACTTTATCTCATGAATGGATGTTGTATTGAGTAAGAGCTTATGAATCTGTTGATAAGTTATCGGATTCAATATTTTTATAGTTCTTGTCTCTAATAATGGAAAGCAAATCATTTTTTTAATGTGTGATTAATTATTAGAGATAAGGAAACTATTTTTCTTGCAATTGTTTATTGCATGTATGTTTTCTTTCGATAATTGTATCTTAGTCAATAATTGGAATACCAACAAGTTGAGGTAGTAGTACTAGTCTTGTCGTAGGTGTAAGAATCATTGTCTACATGCTTGAGCACGAGGGTTATCCCAAGCTTAGACTTATTCAATAGTTAAGATTTTCCCCTTTGTTATTCAGTCGGTTTATACCAGCACATTTCTTGTATCGGACCCACCTATAAGTGAAATTAAAAAAAATAGAACGTTCAGGATGAAGGAGGATTTTTCATGAGAAGATATCCTATCAATCTATATGTAAATCCCATCGATTAATTGGTCAGATCGCAAGATATGGAGAACCATTCCACTATCAAACGTTGCAGAGTCTAATTGGGACTTGGTGGCGGGTTTGGTTCTTGTTGTTGAGTTAAAGGTATTTATGACCCCTCAACAGAATTAGCACTAGAAGGAGGGTTGAAGAATGAATGGATGACAATATTTTTGATATAATATTTCACATAGCCTATAGATTTGAAACAACCCACATGCATGGCTAGTCATTCTCAAGACATCCCACACACGTTGAGTACTCTTGAAATGAGTAACTGACCTCATCAAGAGGAAGAACATTTATTCCATGAAATAACTTACACTCTTCTTGATGAGGAGTTGAACCAGTTCAGAAGAATCAAAAGAGATTACACCCAACAAATTAGAGCACTTCTCTTAGCTCTATTACTTCCTCGTAGAAAAAAAGTAAGGACACCAGTGGTCAAAACCCCCAACCAAGTTTTTGTTCACATAGTAGAATACCTGATATATTTATCCCTCACTGAAATTGAACATCCTCTTAATATAATCCCTGAAACACCAACCAGTAACTGCTCCGAGCCAAACGATTTTTATGACGAGGAAGGATTTAACAGAAAACGCTCAATTTCAAATTCAGACGACATGGAAGATAACAATGATCATAATGAAGAAAGGGGAAACCCACCTCAGAATAATCAACCTTGGTTTTCCATAGATTCTCTAGCCATCCCCAGATGAGTACATAACCTTCCCCGACATCCAGAAAAGTTACTCCCTAAATTTGACCCTGAAACCTCAGGATTTCTTGAAGACCATATAAAAAAATTTATACTAGCTATTAGACTGATGAATTTCCAACATGACGACGTATTATGTAGGATTTTCCCCTATAATTTTGAGAATTCAACCTCCACATGGTATTTTAACTTGTCTTTAGGGTCCATAACTAGTTGGACTAAGTTTCAAAAGGATTTTCTAGATAAATTTGAAGAAGAAACCACTACAGGAGCTTTGATGGCTGAGTTGTTCATCACCACCATGATCTTAAAGGAGAAGGTTAAAGAATTCAATCAACGGTTCGCCACTATCCTAAAAAAATTCCAACCCAAAGCTAAACCCACTCAAGAGTTGCAAATCGAAGTATACGCTAATTCTCTCCTAGGTTCCATTTCCGTTATTGTGAAGAGGGATGCCAAAACAACCTTAGATGAGAATTTTGAGAGAGACAAAATAATAGAACTCCAAATGAAGGGATGTAAAGAAGGCCAGGTCTCGTTAGTTAAGAATGAAGTTCAACCTCCTTCTAGGAGAGGACTTTTGTTGACTAGACCCCTAGGGAAACAAACAGAACAAGGTCCCAAAAAAGGAACTGGAGACATAGAAGACCTACAACGCATGGTAAAGATGTTGTCAAATGAAATCATAGACATTAAAAGAAGTGCAGGGTAAGGAAACCAAGGCCATAGACCCTATAAACCCTTTTTAAAAATAAATCCACCGTTCAAAGCAATTGAACCTCCCCCAACCAACTTAAAGATCGATTTAGGAAATGTAGCATCTGACTCTTTATGTACTTATCACTAGGGGAAACATTCTGAAAGAGACTTCCCACAATGGGTGGATGCCATGAATTTGATGGGCAACCGGTTTCTAGATGAGGTTTCCCTTACCAAACAATCAAGTGGCTCATATATGAATATTGTTGATCAGGAAGAATTTGATCCACCTAAAGAAACAACCATGTTGATATGGGACCCTGACCTACCAATGGCTTCTGATGATCTATTTTAAGTTCAAGAACCACTCATTGAGTTCTTGGTTGTGCAAACACGAAGTAGGGGTTAGCCTATCTCAAATGACCTTACTACTGCCAAAAATTCAAGAGGGAAGCCAATGTCTAATCACCCTAGAGAACATTTTGTCTCTTGAAGAAATCCTATAAACATCCATACCCGAGAATCATCCAAGCTATACTACAACATAGTAGAAGATTTGAAAAAATTGAAGGAAACTATATTGGTCATGGACATGTGTATAATCCCTCAGCAAAAGGACTTGTTACAAGCAATGAAGTATATAGAAAATCCTACAACAATCACTTACCAAGGAGAAAATTTAGCCCGCTCAAATCTAAGAAATAAACCAATTGTGAACGCTTTCTCTAAAGATAAGAAGGGAAAGCCTTTTGTCCCACCATTCCTCTTGACATTTGAAGTCTTCAAAAAAAACCTCCACAATTGTTTGGTTGACTCAGGGGCATCCTCTAATGTTATTCCATTGTCTATATACAAGAAAATAAATGCGGTCCCTTTCAAAAGTGATAAACATGTGATACAACTAGAGAGAACCTAGGTGAAAGTTATGGGAGAGCTCAAAGATGTCATGATCAAGATGGCGAATCACCCAAAATTTGTTCAAGTGATTGACATCATCATAGTAGATATCCCAAAAGCTTGTGGATTGCTACTTAGTCAAGATTGGTCTAATAAGTTAAATGGATACTTTAGTACTGAATGGGATCACCATTGGTTTCCATTAAAGGGACACATGACTATGATCAGGATCGATAGGGAAAGATATCTTAAACATACTATCACCGACTTAGAAACCCTCAACGAACCCTCTTCGGAAGATTTCCCCGTATTAGGAAATTATTCTTGCGACTCTGATTTCGGGAATTTCTCCTCCCTCTCATCTGATGTCCCTCTTACTCAAAACTCCGAAATGACTTTTCAAGAAAATTTGACGACGACAACAGAAGAAATCCTCTTCTGTCAAGAACCTCTGTTCGAAACCACAGAGAAGATAGGAGGAAAGGAGGAAAGTGGTAGGTGTTGACACGAATTTTAAATTTTTTACTCTTTAAACTTGAAACTTTTTTTTTCCTAGTCATGGAGCCACCCTTAGTTCTAAAAAGGAGTAAAAAATCTTTCGATTTTTTTTTCGGGTTTTGGGATTCAGATTTTCATGAGGTATGATTTTTATTTAACAACTCCAGAGTCTCAGTGCCGAAATCCCAAAAAGGATTTATATTTAAAGAAATGAAAAAAAAAACGAGTGTTATAAGTCCTGACGCGTGTTTCACAAAGACTCTTTAGTTGTTATTAATTAAACTCTTAAACACAATAAACAATTCATTAATATTTCATGATTTGTGTTTTCTTGTATCAAAGTGATTTCAAAATGTCGACCCCCGAATGCCCGATTCCCGCTTTTCCGAAAACAAGAAATTAATTACTAATCTCGGTTAATTAAAGCATTAATACAAGTGATTAGCGCCTAAATCAATCCCATCATGATTTTGTGATTCGAGGTTTGCTTATGACATACCTCTTGGGTACAGGATCCCCGAAATTCCAAAATGTGAAATCACGATTTTTTTAACAAAGTCTAAAACTAAATTAAGTTAGTTTAAAATGGGATTTATAATGACTAAACTACTTTTCGCATTTCACATTTTGGGATTTGTTGAAAGCAGTCCTTTCGAAACTCCAGTTTGAAATTGCCGATATGTGGTAGTGTTAATAATGGACAAATGGAGATATTTTTGACATGAAGGTATATCTCTAGGTGTATCTTCCTCATTAAAAAATTAATTCCTTATCGCCTGTGTTAATACGCTCATTGTAAGACAAGATAAAGGTTAATAAATTTTTTGTAGTTTGAATTTCATTCTTTTTTTTTACAATCAGAAGTGAGTTGCATTTATCCAAGATTATACATTTTCCTTCTGTAAACATGTTTTCATTCTAGCGCGAACATTATGGCACCTAGAAAGGAACCTAAGAAAAGTGAAGAAGAATCTGAAAGATCAAACACAGAAGGAGATGTCATATCTGATACTACACCGCATGCCATTGATTCCATGAAATCCTGGAGGTAAATTTTTGAAACCTTGGACTATGAAATCAATAATTTTCCCGATGATTCTGATAACAAACTCCGGGACATAGCCGAGTCTGAACTTCACAAAGTAGCTACGTGCCCATGACTCATGACATACAATGATATGATCAGTTGGGCTTTAGAGAGGACAGACGTGCAGACGAGAATCATTTTGGACAGTCGAGGGGTTATCGTCGACTCTTTCAGACTGGAGCACATACAAGTAATGTACAAAGTGTCTCCCAATTATAAGTACATTTATAATAAAGAGTTTGTAAGAAAATTTCAAAGGAAAGAATGCACAGTGGCAGATCAAACATACCCCGACATAATCAAATACTGGTGGAGACACCCAACAAAATTCAAGGCCAATACCCATATCATTTATTCCCCAGCCTCATTGAATGAGTACATGGTCTATGTGGATATGATTCTATGTAGACTTTTCAGGAAGAAAAGTACTACCCATTTCCCTGCAGAATGGGTGCCCCTTTTACATGAAGCAGCCTAAGGATATATCTTCAATTGGAACAATATTCTATAAGATAACCTATCTAAGGAGGTTATGGAGTATCAAACGACAAGATCTAGTGGCTGACCAGTAGCCTTTTACATGTCCGCATACATTATGGATGCTATATGTTTCACAACTCCTTTACCTTTGATGAATTGGAGTTGGAACTCAACCTCCACTGAACCTATTCATGAATATCATTATAATATGTGGGAAGAAAATGCTAAGGATTCTTTTTATGAAATTAGTCATTTCGTGGTGATATCGGTGCATCAAATGTTGTATGGATGTGCACCCCCCCCCCCCCATATTTTAGAGTTGGTCATAGAAAACCTCAAGGCGGTTGTTGATTCGTTTATTGAGGATAATTTCTCCTATATCAGGGTTTTTCAGATGTTCGATCCCTCCTCATGCACTTCCAAAATTACTCCCTGACAGACTAGTGTGCAGGGAGGTAGTTCATCAGATAATAACAGGCAGTATTGGGATAGAACTGAAGACAACTAAAAAGAAGTTTTGGCATCCTTTCCCATACAGATTGGGAGGTTTTCACTACTCAACTTGGGTCATTCCAAGGTTGAAGCTGCATCTCTAGAGGAGGTCAAGATGGTCGATATCAAACACAGGAAACATGACCCTTATCAAATAGTGGGAAATCGCATGGCTCACTACAGCATGAAAGCATATGAACATGAGGAATCCCCTCGCGATGACATTTTCAAAGGAGCCAAAAAATATGAGAAGGTGTTGGACAAGGTATAGACATTACTATATGACTTGCAAACTATTTTTCTAACCTTCCAGAGACATGGACGAAGTGGTTTTCGAAAGGTATTGCAGGGAGAAGCAAAAACCCCTACTCTAGAACAAGAAAACACTCCCCTAGGTTTCGAACAAGAAACGTAGGATAAAGAAGACACCAAGGAAAATCCACAGGGGGCTAAAGGATCTTTACAAAACAAAGAAGTCCCATAGACAAAGAATCCAGGAGCAGAAACAGAAAGAAGGTCTGGGACACCTCCCAAGTCTAGTCAATATACAAGCCCTTCATCATCTAATGTTCATGTTGATACCTCCAAGACAGCAGGGGAAACAAAATCCATAGAGTTGGGTAATCCCATTACTTCCTTGACCCCTTTACAGTCTACTTTTGGGCTCCCTTAGATAGGAGTCATATATGCTAGTGACCTCACTCATGTCTCTAGAGAAGAAATACTTCCTTCTGATTATTTTTTCAGTAAAAAAAGGAAGGTTTTATTAAAGTAGGAGATGTATATGAGAGAAGGTGGTATGGTAAGGAAACATAGGGTGTTGGTATATGGGAATAACTTGGAAGAGGAAGATTTTTCTACAGAGGTAGCAGGCTCCATGGGAGATCTGACAACAACAAATCTATTCACTGTTGACAAAATGAGAACAAGGTTGAAAAAGAGTAACCACGAGATAGTCCAGTTGAAAAACCAACTAAAAGATACCGAGAAAAATATCATAGAATAAATAAATAAAGGTTTGGATCAAGCCAGGGTTGTTGAAAAACAAGAAATTCAATAGCTTAAGTCAAGTCTAGACGAGATGAACAAGAACATGCAGACTAGTCAAATACAGGTTATTCGACAAGAAGAATTGGTAAGAAAACTACAGGATAAATTGAATTCAATGAAAGGCCAGGTTATAGACTTGAAAGTTTTTCAGGACCAGTCACTGGAAGTACATACGAAGATAGAAGCCGAGCAACAGAGATTAATCTCCAAAGTAGAGATTATTCAAAATTATTTTCAAGAAGTAAGAAATTCTTTTGATAATATTATTTTTAAAGAAAAAGAAGCTAAAGAAGCAAGGACCACTTTCCAAAGGGCAGTTGGATGTTTAGAAAATGAAGAGGTATCGAAAAATCCAAAGCTATCTGTCAAAGAGCAGATAGAGGCGATATTCTGCTCAAAGTATGGGAGGCCAACATAGCAGAAAACAAGAGAATAGCCAAGGAAATCAAAGACGATTGCGAAGAAATATTTGACTTGTTGGACAAGGGATCTTTAGGTATTGGAAGAGATAATTGCACTGGGCAACTAGGACAGATAAACATTGTAAGACACCAGTTGAACTTCAAAGAGGGTTTGAATGAAATTCAGGTGGAATTTTCATAATTAAAGGAAATTGATGTTACCCTAATAGCCAGGTGGTTGATGAAGCCAAACTTAAAATTACAATCAATTAAGTTTTTTGGTAAGGGGATTGAAGAACGGCTTCCAAAAATTCAGCGAAAATTTTATCTAATCGAAGCAAAGGATTTTCCAGAGCCTCCCAGAAATTTTGTACACTTTCTTGAAAAATGTATTGAATGTATTGGGTCAAAAGAAGGAGATACTTCAATAAAACAATGAAGTATCATTTTGAAAGCTTATATTATCGAGAAAATAGAAAAATAAAAGATAATCGTGAAAACGGTTGAGGTTTTCATTTTTGTAATTGTTTTCCCCTAAGAGTTAGGAAATCACCAACCATCAATGTATTGGTGATCTTGTATAAGTATAATTTCATGAGACTAAAAGAAGGATTTTTCTGGGTGCGTTGTAAAGAAGAATTTGAAGATATTTTTGAATTAATACAAATACAGTTTGAAGATTCCAGATCTGGTCAAGTTTGAGTTATTTGCTTCTCTTTTGTTTCATATTTTTCATATATCTCTTTGATGAATGCTTAACTGCAATTTAGTACAACCTCTATTGTGGTGATTAATTATTCTTGCAATTTAATCGTTTACAGTTTTTCCTCAGTATCGGCTTTCAGCAGGTACAAGACCTGTAAATGTTTTAGATTTGAATATCATATGCTTCAATAAGAGTTTTTCCTAACTATTTTCTTCTTCTGTCACAAAGTGAGATTCCTCTTTAATTGATGCTTCACCTTGTTCAACAGCTTTATGTTTTCTTTTCATTTCATGCATATTCCCTTTTCAGAATTTAACTCGGATACCATAAATGACCTTTAGTTTAATCATGCTATTATTTCAAGGTTTTGGAGTTCTTCTTACATATTTTGAAATAGAAATAGCAAACCCTAAAAGAAAACACAAGAATTTGTATTTTCAGTCTTTATCCCTCATGATTGTACCAGTTACAAGACAACCCAATATCAAGCCTAGACTATCAGATCAAATGAGCATTGCCTTAAATTTATTTAACACCATCTTACATACAACAAATAACCAGGTTGAGTTAGAACATTCATGGGCAGCAATTGAAAGGGATATTAGTATCCAGGTAAACTGGGAAGCTAGACAGAGATAGTTAAGAAACTAGCCATATCCCTTCTTCGTATGACCAAACCTTCTACCCTTAACTCTCTCTACCTTTTCAGATTCCTTGAAAGTATACTTTAAAGCCTTAAAGTATAAACTCAGGAACAACATATTTTTGGCGCCATTGGTGGGGAACGAAGAAATGAATCTGTTTCCCTGGGAAGAACGACATTGACACTTTCTCTCTTTAATAGTGAACAAATATTGAAAAACTTATAAGGCTACCTTTATCTTTCACTTGGTGACTGCACGATAAATAAACTGGATTTAAAATGAAATAACACCAAGAAAAATCCTGACGACAAACAGACTTCACATGTTCCCGATCCAAAAAAAAATTTAAAATCAAGAAGATATCTTAAACAAATTGTATCATCGACAAATAAGTTTTATCAACCTAAAATTACAGAGTCGGACACCAGAGGTCAATTTGAAGGATTGAATACCCCACCTCCTTGCGGGGAGTTTCCTGTCGATAGGATTGTAACTCTTGAGCTTGGTTTGGTCTCGCCTAATTTTAAAACTGATATTTTCCCAACTGTTTCTTTCACCAATAGAGGTAAAATATTTTCCTCACTTCCCGTTTCGATTGACACCTCTTCACTTCACGAAATTTGTTTCCCTATCTCTCATAACTCCTACGATCATCCTATTTTTCTTGACACGACTCCTATTGATTATCCTTTATATTCAGCCTATGAGTCTAAAGAAACTAGTCCACTTTTCCCTAGTTCCCCTTCCTCAAGTTTCTTGTCCCTTGATAACCAATTTCTTGAAACCCTTCCTTATAATCTCCAAGCATCAACCTCTAAATCATCAATGGTTGCAGCCGGAGGAGGCATTGTTGGAGGTGGTGCTAGAGGAGAAGGAGTAGGAGGCCAAGTACCACCCCCTCGAATCTTTGCAAAGGTGTCTGCCAGATATGCTCCTTTGGTCCTCCCATTTCCCCTCCATGACTTACCTAAAAACTACATGAAGAATATGTCAAAATTCACAGGAGAGGGTGATTTGACTGTAGTCGAACACATCAATTTCTTTTACCAATTCCCTGACATCCTTGGACTCGAACATGAATATGTCTACTCGAGACTCTTGGTTAAGACTTTTGAAGGTTAGGTAAGAACCTGGTTCCGAGGTCTAGTAGCAGGATCTATACCATCATATGAGGAACTTGAGAATGCTTTTATTAGATATTGGGGGGAAATGAAATACTATCTCTATTATCTAACTGAATTTGGGTCTCTAAGAAAGAAAAACTATGAATCAGTCCTCGAGTTCACCCAAAGGTTCAATAAATTGTATAATAAGATTCCATCCGAGGTCAAACCCTCCCAACCTGCAGTGAAAGTAACCTTCACTGGAGCTTTCGACCCTGATTTAACCCTGTTACTAAGGGAGAGGAGATCAATAGACCTCACCAAAATGCAAGATGATGCCTTATAAATTGAGTCGAACATGATGGCATCAGAAAATTTGAAAACCAAATTTGAAACTGGAAACAAAGAAACCAGAAGATACAGATATCAAGGGGGGTCGTCTGGATCAGGAATATCTTCAGAAGACAAAATGGACGATATGGAGAGAATCATCAAAGAACTGTCAAATAAGATATCAAGAATGAAACTAGATCAAGCGAAGAATGAGAATTTTCCCAGAAAGGATTTCAGAAGGAATCCTAACCCTCCAAATCAACCAAGACAAATTAAGAATGAGGATCAAAAAATCCAAACCCCCTTTAAAAGAGAAAACTTTATAGGAGCAAAAGACGTGGAGGATTTTGAAGAGTTAGAAGAAAATATAAATAATCATAGTGATGACTACCTACAACCTTTTTTAACGAGGCAATATTATGAAAAATATGCAACTACAAAACATAGATCTAAGAATAACAAGAACAACAATATTATGGAAGATTCAACCTATTAGGGAATCACAGACAATATAATGGTCAAACTCCACCAAAAGTACAATCTAAGGCATAGAAACAAGAGCCTCACAACTCCCCCAGTGAAAAATATTTTGCTAAGGGGTGAAACAGATGAGTCAGTTTCAAAAAATGCTGAAAAACAGACTATAAGAACTAAGACCATTGACACACAGCCTACCAAGACAAAGTCAGCAGAAACATCAGTCATAAATACACAGAAAGCAGAGGTTCTTGTACAATAGGAAGTTTTAATATGGAAAATGAAATAAATAAAATCAAAATCCCTATACCCCTTGTCGAACTGACAAAAAATCCAATTTACAGAAAACAAATCGCTAAATTAATTAGTTTTTCAGAAAACGAAAGCCAAGCCGATGTTATAAATTTATAATATGATAAGCCTAACATAATTTTTGGCCCACATTTTGAAGCTGCCAAAGACACTGTTGCCCCTTTCTATATCACACTGATTGTGCACGATCACTTGCTCCATAATTTCATGTTAGATTCTGGACCCTCTCACAATGTAATGCCTAAAGCCATTATGGATAGACTTGGTCTTGAAATCACCAGAACTTATGGAGATTTATATTCATTCAATTCAAGAAAGGTTAAGTGTATAGGCATGATAAAATATTTAGTTGTTAATCTTGCACAGATACCTATGAAAGGTGTTCTAATGGATGTGGTTGTCGCTGATATACCCCTGAAGTATGGCATGCTATTATCCAGGTCTTGGGGCACTAAACTTGGAGGATCCCTCCAACTCAACATGGCGCATGCCACGATCCAGATTTTTGGAGGACAGTTTATGTGCTTGTACAGAGAAACTAGGTTAGCATTCACGGTAAGTCACCCACATAACCCAAATAACTACCCTGTTTATATTGTTGATCAAGATTAGGGAATTGTGCTTTATCTATCAATGACGATATTGATGTATGTATAAAGGAAAGTTGTACAGAAAATAAAAAAGAAAAAGAACAAATAAAGAAGGATGTATATAGCACTGGTGTCTGGAAAATGTTTTTTGATGGTGCCTCATCTTATTTTGGGGCAGGAGTTGGGATGTTTTTTTTGGCACCTGGTGAAAACTCTATTATCCCTTTCTCTTATAGGCTACAGTGGAACATTGACCACACTAATAATGTATGTGATTATGAAGCCTTAGTGTTAGGATTAGAAGATTCCATGAGAATGAAAATTAAGAACTTGGAAGTTTTTGGTGATGTAGAGTTAATTGTGAAATAGGTAAATAGTCAATAACAGGCCAAACATCCTAAGTTAAGGTCTTACCGAAATTGTGTTTGGGATCTGATCAAAAAAAAATTCTCCTATGTTAATATTCATTATATTCCAAGAGCATAAAATCAACAGGCGGATGCATTAGCCAAAGTAGCTTCAACGTTCACACCTCCCACTGCTTTCAAACTAAAATACCATATACTAATGAGACATAAGACTTCCATACCGAATAACATACAACATTGGAAAACTCCCAACACCATGGATGGCCTAACTTGTCTTTACCTTCCACCTCACCTATCAATCAAATTGTTCAAGATTCCCCTATCCACTCACCATTTCAATTTTACCATGCAAGAAAAAGGTTAAAAATCA